>QZGG01000352.1:0-175820 GCA_006409495.1 Sedum album | reverse complement strand
AAAAATTCTGCTAGTGAGGAAAGTCTGGGTACTGGTAATGAAGATGATAAGGATGTGCTGCTCAATTTCTACGACGCATTCGCAAGGTTATGGAAGTTTCGGTATTGCTATTGGAAAAGCAGCCAGAGTTTCGTGTTTACTAGAGGTTGGAATAGGTTTGTGAAAGAAAAGGAGCTTAAAGATAAAGATATCATTACATTCTTTGTTTGTGAAGGTGATTCGAAGAGTATGGAAAATATTACTAATGAAAATGATCGGATGGTATCGTCCTTTTATCTGATAGACGTGAGTTATCGTCATGCGAGAGACGATAACGAAGACCCGAATGGCGGGTTTACTAAAGAGGATGTAATTGAAGATAACGAAGGGAAGGATACGGATAGTAAAAGGACGTCGGAGAGCGAGGTTGCGGAAGAGAAGGAAGCAGAGGAGTACTCTATTGATGAGGTGCAAGAGCAGAAGGGCAGTAAGAAAATTACAAGTTTTAGGTTGTTTGGTGTAGACATACAAAAATGAACACAGGCTTGCTTGGCTGGCTCTGTTGTTTAGATTTTCTTTAAGGAAGTTATGAGTTTGTGTTTCTACTTGATGTATGGATTTGGCTTGCTCCTGGCAATGCTTTTGATGTATGATCAAAACTAGAAGTATTTTCTTTTTTACGACTTCACTTCTAAATCTGAAATCCCAATGGGGGAAAAGATAAAAGAATCATCAAACAATAAGACAAATTTTAATGGTAGATGTATAATAATTCAACAAATGAGCTTTAATGCTATCGAAAAAAAAACAAATGAGCTTTAAAATTATGAAAAATCTAAATTTAATAAAAACAATATTAACTGTTAAATTAATTAAATAAATGATTATGACTTTATTTTGATAATTCAACAGTTCAAATTAAACTATTTTATCAAATAAGCTTTGAATTTGCAAAAAAACTCTAACAACTGATATTGATGGTTTATTTAGAATTTCGTGTGTCACAATCCTATATTTATTTAGAGGTCATTCTTAAAACTTCACCCTTTTAGTGTGTTACGGAGTTTGAGATAAATTTAGAGAAAGTATTTGCGAGACGAAATGACTAAATTTCAATCGTTAATTATATTAATTTGACAATTAAGATTTTTATAATATGTCGGTTGGATTTCCAAAATATATTTATGGTTAGAATTGACGATTATTTTGAAAATTTCACAAATTATCTTACTATTAATAAAGCCTAAAACCTTGAATTGTCGGTTACTTTTTGAAGCCACATTTTGGCTTCCAAAACTATCCTTCCTCCTTCACATATTTACAATATCCTAATTATCATATAATATTTCATTTGATTCTATGTATATCTTTAATTAAAATTATAAATAATATATGTCGAATTTATATACGCACAAATTTTTGTGCACAAAAATACTAGTATTATTAAAATCGATCATTGAAATTGTGTCCGATGATTTTACAATTATATAATGGTCCTTTTTCCATTCATTCTCTGCAAAATATTACTATTAGTTGTTACGATATTTATTTCAAATTAAACTATCATATTTTCCAAAAAAACCTAAATTGGTCGACCTTGTACTGTCTGTATTTGTCAAACACACAACGTTAAAGCGGCCGCCGCTCTCCTCTCCGCTCCACTCCTCATTAATGATTCCTCGAACAGCAATATCGAAGACACATACACCAGCAGCCGCGATGTGAAGCGAACTGATTTTCGCAACTTAACTAACTAATCAACGTGTGTCGATGTCTCCGAAGAGCAGCAGCACTTTTAAAGAAGCGATGTGCGGAATGGATGCATTTCTCGGGAAGCGCACTGATCAAGAGGATGATATAATCGACGACAACAACAACAGTAATTGTTCTAATCAGACTAATGCTAATATGTTGTTGTTGGATACTGACGCTACTGAGTGCTCCAGTTCTTTTGAGACCACAACTTCTGATGCATTAGATGTTTCTGGAATCAGTGATGCTGAAGTTGAGTCTACCTCACTTGATACGTTTATTTATCCGAGGTAAGATATGTTATGCTGAACTGAAACAGTGAAACTGAGCTAAAATTGAATGAAAGGGTGTAAAGTTTTATAGTGTGTCCCTGATTGCAGGAAGAAGAAAGTGACGAAGCATTGGAGACAATTTATATGTCCATTGATGTGGAGGTGCAAGTGGACGGAGCTCAGAATGATGGAAATTGAGTCTCAAGGAATGAATTTAGCTAGGGAGTTAGGGTTATATAATAAGCAGAAGTTATGGGAATCAGATCCGGATGCGGTGGAGTCTATTGGTTCGAGGTCGTATCCTTATTTTCGTCAGTATCCAAGGAATAAAGTAATGAAAAGGAGAATGAGACGAAAAGTGGAAGATTCGATTGACGTGGCATCGTACATCTCACAACATAATCTTTTCTCTTTTATTGGTACTTACTCGGTGGTACTTAGTGTTGTGTATTTTCATCCATTATGTTTTTCTGTTCAGAGCTGATTAGATTTTGTTTGATATGTTGCAGAGAACAAGAAACGCGATCTTGATGGTTTTTCCACAGCGGTTGATGTTGTCAATAGAGGTAACAGTTATAACGTTGAATTTTTATACTTTAGATATTGCAAAATCAAAATGCATACTTAGAGTTTGAAGTTCAGATACATTTCGATATGCAATGATGGTGGACACTCTCATTTTAAAAGTTGCTAGTAAATAATGTTCTTCATTAACACTTTTAAAGTCATGTTTCACTAGATGTTTACTTTTGGAAAAGTGTTGTATGTTGCACGCTTGCATATATTATTAGATTCGGGTAGTAAAGGATGCACTGATTGGAAAATCTAATTTCCAAGTTGCAGCCTTGTTCTGTCGGAACATATAGTAAAGTGTTATCCAACTTCTTACCAACGCATATCCATATTATGTCGTTAGACAAGTTTACAATGCTCCATGTGCCATTATTTCACTCTTTGTGATGGTCAGTACTTGTTTTTGTTTGTTGCGCAGTCCATACAAACAAAAACACCCATGGTTGTAATCAATTTGGAATCTGTGATGCTCATTCTTTCGTAGCCAAGGATTGGAATACTGGTGTAGAAGGTATCTTCGAGAAACTGGAGAGAGTTCAGTCTCGCGTTCACAAGTTAAAAACTCAACTTCAAAATGTTATATCTGAACACGCTGCCAATTTTTCTTCCTCTGAGGACTTGAGCCTCCTTGCACCATTTGATGGGCAGTTTAGTTCTAATCACAGCCCAAATTTGTCCGTGGGAGAGATTTTTCCTTCTATTCAAAGTATATCTGATTTTGATATGGAGGATCTTGGTATCCCTGACAGTGAAGTTTCAAGATTTGGTGAATCTATTGATATGGATGGAATTATTGAAAGTACTGTGGCAGTGTTGCCAGCTGCTGACGCTCCTAGCAGTCATTTGGAAATAATGAACACGGAACAAAAGGTACGTACGCCCAAAATTCCACATTTATCCTCATTGTGTTTTTGCCATGAATAACGTAATTACATGAGTAACTTGAAAACTTTGAAAACCCTTAATTCCTACTTTAACTGGTCCATTTTCCCCTCAGTGTTTTCATATTAATATATGTATTCATGCTGCAGATGGGCGATGATATTCCTGTGGAGACTCCCTTTGTGGAACCACAAAGACTTGGTATGATTTCAACTGAAGTGCCAAATGAACAACCAAGTGAAGAACCAGAAATTGCTCCCTTTGTACCTCATGAGCCCTCCTCTCTGCTTGAATCATCCTTTGTTTCTGACTTCACACCTAAGAACAAGAAAAAACGAGGAGAACGGAAAGTTAGTTCTGGTAGCTGGATCAAGAGGTACTCTGTCAGCGATAGCGAATGATGTTGAAGTTTTCGTTAGGCAGGGTTTAAACATAAGATGCTGCACTACACTTATTTATGCCGCGCCGGGGAGAGTCTTCTGAATTTCCAAAAAACACGATTTGAGTTTTAGTAATAGGGATTATTCAAGTTACCATTTAAAGGATGTCAATTTTTATACCTTGGTTATTTAAGTATGAAATGTTGTAGATGATTTTCAGGTCAGTAATGGCAAGAGCTTCAAAAACCTAAGGGCTAAAATGCTTTTGTAACTCCAAATGTTATATGCATGAAGCACCAACTTCAAACCTGCATCCTCAGCTCCAAACCAGCTCACACCTACTTGCTACCAAAACATGCAGCCATGCAGGTGCTCTCTATATAAAATCCTCCACCTTTATATGTCAGCAGGATCACCACTCAATCAAATCCACCATGGGTACTGCAAATTTAAACTTGTATGATAAAGACGAGCATATTTTCCGTAGCCGGTTTCCACCCGTTCCGATTCCTAATGACATAACCTTGCCAGATTTTGTCCTCCAGGGTGCAGAGGAGTATGCTGAAAAAGTGGCATTCGTCGAGGTTGTGACCGGGAAACAATATACATACAGTCAAGTTGTTAGAGATACTAAGAGATTTGCTAAGTCCCTAAGGTCATTGGGTCTTAGGAAAGGGAATGTGGTGATTGTTGTCCTTCCAAATGTTGCTGAGTATGCCACTGTGGCTTTGGGTATCATGGCTGCTGGTGGCATTTTTTCCGGTGCAAATCCTGCATCCCTCGCGTCTGAGATTAAGAGTCAAGTGGAAGCTGCAAATGCGAAGCTGATTGTCACATCTGCATCTATCCATGGAAAGGTCAGTCATTTGGATTCGAATCCCATAAATTCTAGTAAAAATACAACTTTTTCTTGATAAATTAAATACAACTTTTCAGGTAAAAAACTTGAACTTGCCAGTGATCATACTTGGGGAAGAGCGTGTCGAAGGCACGATTTACTGGAACGAGCTACTGGAGGCAGGAGATCGCGCCACTGTCTACCATGAACCCATAAACCAGAAAGACCTTTGTGCATTACCATTCTCATCCGGAACTACTGGCCTATCCAAAGGTGTAATGCTAACACACCGTAACCTTGTTGCCAACTTATGTTCTTCCCTTTTCAGTGTTCCGCCAGAAATGATCGGTCAGGTCACAACTCTAGGCCTCATTCCATTCTTTCATATTTATGGAATCACCGGAATATGTTGCGCGACTTTGAGGAACAAAGGGAAAGTTGTAGCCATGAGTAGATTTGACTTGAGGATATTTATGGATGCTTTGATCAGTCAAGAAGTTACTTTCGCCCCTATCGTACCACCGATCATTTTGCAGCTGGTTAAAAATCCTACTGTTGATGAATTTGATCTGACAAAGCTGAAGCTCAGAGCGATCATGACCGCTGCAGCTCCCCTGGCTCCTGATCTTCTTGCCTCATTCGAGAAGAAATTTCCTGACGTACAAGTTCAAGAGGTTTACTAGTAACTTTTCTTTGCTGCTTTTTGCGATTTTTGTACTTTTCTTTTATCATTGACAAATTTTTGTAAGGTAACATTTGCAGGCATATGGGCTGACTGAGCACAGTTGCATCACATTAACCATGGTGATCCGGCAAAAGGAAACGGAGTAGCGAAAAAGAACTCGGTTGGATTTGTCCTTCCTAATTTGGAAGTGAAGTTTATTGATCCTGAGACGGGGAGGTCACTTCCGGCTAACAGCCCGGGAGAGCTTTGTGTTAGAAGCGAATGCGTCATGTTGGGTAATTATTTCCAATGGGTATTTTTGAATGTATCTTTGTTAACTAACGGAATGCTTTCGTGTAGGATATTATCATAACAAGGACGAGACGGAGAAGACGATAGATAGTAAGGGATGGCTTCATACAGGTGATATAGGCTACATTGATGAAGATGGTGATGTATTTATTGTGGACAGAATCAAAGAGATGATCAAATATAAAGGCTTTCAAGTAAGTCTAGTGATTTATATGCAATGACACTGAAAAATGAATTTTCTGATGGGAACATTTCGCGACGCAGGTGGCTCCGGCTGAACTAGAGGCCATTCTAGTGTCGCATCCTTCAGTTAATGACGCTGCAGTCGTGCCGTAAGTACTTACAGTACATGAATCCAAATAATATTGTCAAAATGAATATATCATAAATGTAATGATCAGTTTATAAAACTTTGCATTCTTGAAGATTGCCGGACGAGGAGGCAGGAGAAATTCCGGCAGCCTGTGTAGTAAAGCAGCCTAATGCAACAGAAAGTGAGGAGGAGATAATGGAGTTTGTAGCTGCAAATGTGGCCCATTATAAGAAAATCAGAGTGCTGCATTTTGTGGATTCCATTCCGAAATCAACTTCAGGAAAGATTATGAGAAGGGTTCTCAAGGATACACTGATGGCTAAACTGAAGCTGGCTAAGGCTGCAGCAACTACTGTTGCCACAAATTGAAGTTAGAATGCTTTAAGTGTCACTAGAATTTCATACTTTGTTACTTTATCATGGAATGCCCTATTTAGATAGGCATAGCACAACATCACACATTGCACTAAGAATGGAAAGTAATACAACTATTATTGTTTTTTCGCATTTGCATAAGTGTTCAAGTTCGTACTTCAGTTCAAGCAAACTCTTTTTTTGAATATACAGCACTGCTATTTAGAGGTTGTATCATGTGGATCCATCCAATTTGGTGGACTCATGGATCCCCTCTTACATCCGTTGATTGCATTTTTTGAACGCACCAAATTGCGCCACGTACGTGATGTGCACATGACAAATGCACACGTGCAAGTGACATGCTTCATTAATGCGTTGGCACAATCTGGTGCGTCCAAAAAATGCAATCAACGGGTGCAAGAGGGGATCCACGAGTCCATCAAATTGAGAGGATCCACATGATACATTTCCCTGCTATTTATTGTGTGCATGAAAACAACATTGTTGTAATGACCTACAAACTACGTCGTTTTGTGTCACTACAATTGTATTAGCAACAGTGTATCTGAATAGCGATGGATTACATCAAAAAATGAGCTCAATTTGCTTAGAGAACACTTGTGTCTACAGAATGGCCCAATTATTAGAGCTGGGCTTTATCTTATTAGACGGCCCAATAATTTTACCGTTTCCCCACTCGTGGCCCGTGGGTCTAATCGAGACCCGATCATTTCTAATTCGGACTACTTCGTCTCTAAGGTCCTCTAGTTCCGTAGCGTTAACCATTTTTCTAGGGTTTTGACGATTATTGACCAATTCTCCAGGCGACGAATCGGCGGTTGATCAAACCTAATCGTTTCAGGATGAGGTTCGTGTTGCGATCTCTCTTTTAAGTTCTTTAGTTGTTTTAGTGTCGTTAGATAGCTATATGTGCAGCGGCATACGATTTCTGGTCGCTACAGTGTTTAGTGACTGAAGTGGTTCTTACTGCTGGTTGCTTTTCATTTTGCTTCTACTTTGTGAAAGCTTGGTTGACTACTCGGTCGTTACGACTATTGTATCTAAACATTAGGCTGTTTGTTGAATGATATGGAGTATTGGAGTTTTAGGCGGAGTTTTGTTCTTTTAGAGGGTTTTTTATGCAATTTTTTGTTTAACATTTGGTGTCTATTATTGGCTAAATGTCAAGATGTTTGATCATCTATGTAAAGTGTTAGATAATATGGATGTTATGTTAATTTGTGCTTGAATTGTGCTTCCGATGGATTTGTGTTACAAGGTATCGATGGGAAAGAATAGTTAGATGTTATGAAGTGATGACAATGCTATACTGAACCACTGAGGCTTGAAAACTGCGCATTCGGCAGACATTTAAAGTTAGGACATCTAATAGTCAATGCCCCCTTGCACTATTTTAATTTACACCAACATCTTCGTCCAATACTTATTATCCTAAGAGAATGTGTAACCCGCTTTAAGCATCTTTTTTACCAATTAAAGTATTTTTTTATTGAGCATCTGTTTATATTTCTGTTTTTCTTGGTTTGTGTTTTTCTGTATTTAGATTTCTACAAGGCTGTGCACATTTGAACATGAAATCATCCTGTTGGCTCTACTTAGCTGATCTTATCCAATTGCTTGACCCAGTTTAACTTTCTCAGTTAATTTTTGGAAAGATTACTCCATTGATAATTTTGTTTTCTAAGCCTGCTCATTCATTGAAAATCATTTTTTCTGATTAGTTTACTGATTTTCAATGCAGCCGGCCGATGGAGGAAGATGCTGTTGTAAGTTCTCATACATCTATAATTTTGATAGTGTTGCTTTCAATTACATGCACATTTTGCCTATATTGTTTTTTTTCTCAAATCAGGCTACTAAGAATGAGGAAGAGGAGTTCAACACCGGGCCACTTTCCGTGTTGATGATGAGTGTGAAGAATAATACCCAGGTGATAAGGGTTACTATTGTTTTGCTGTTCAGTTTGACAATTATATTAGTTGCAATGGTCTTATGGGCTTAAAGTTGTATCTACAGTAAGGGAACGACTTAGCCTCATTCATATATTGGTGGACATTTGCTGTATTCCACTTTGTATAACCTCATCCTTGTACTACTGATATGTAACTCTGGTTATTTCACTAATCCTGCAGGTTCTTATCAATTGCCGCAATAACAGGAAATTGCTTGGACGTGTGAGGGCTTTTGATCGCCATTGTAACATGGTGCTGGAAAACGTTAGGGAGATGTGGACTGAGGTAAACAACTTTGCTGAAGAAATGTTTTGTGTTTTAATATTTGGAATATTCATTTTTTCCTCAATTAGGTACCGAAAACTGGTAAAGGTAAGAAGAAAGCTCTCCCTGTTAATAAGGATAGGTTCATCAGCAAGATGTTTCTGCGAGGGGATTCTGTCATCATTGTCCTTAGAAACCCAAAGTGAGAGGTATCAATCTAATTATTTTCATGTTCAAAGGGACCTATGTTTTAAAACAGTGTCAAAGTTTGTGTACATGGGAAACACACATTTTCTTGTCTATTAATGGGAGTTTATAACTTATACACACATTACTAAGAACTTTCGGCACTTGATTTGTAGTTCATTCATGTGATGACATCAGCTGGGGTTGGAATTTGAAATACCTTTATTGTCTCTGGATGTGTCCGTTGTTTGCTGCATAGCCTCTCCTGTATCTAAATTGTTTTACATATCTACTTAAGTTTTGCAAACTGAGTGAGCATTATATATTCATATTTTCTCAACGACCCTTTAAGCATTGTTGACTACGGCCATGCGTTTGTTTCAATTTCCTTCCCTATAGTATTAAATTCAGGAATCATATCTCTGAGGATTGTAGTGATGAGTGCTGATGTTTGCATTCACTTGCAGGTATTTGGTATCTCTTAGATCAGAAAAAGTGAGCCAAGTCATTTCGGACGTGGAGCTTGCTTATGAATTTTATTTCAAGAACTTTTGTCTTCAGCTGATACTCTAAGTTGATTCACCTTTCTGTGTATGTTGTGCTAGGATAATGGATGAGTTGATTACTTGTGATATTCAGCTTTAACTATATGTGGAGCTTAGTTTGATCTATAATGCATCTTATTAGCCGCGATGAAATGGTTATTCACAAAAGTGTATCCTTAAATAGCATATTCATATTCTGCATTTTTACTTAATTTTTCACGAATTCAGTCTTCTTGCATTTTGATTCCTTTTTCTTCAAATCCCAAGAGATTTCAGTATATGATTAAATCGATAATGAAGGCACGAAAGACTTTGAGCCGGAATGCGGCGCAAAAGGAAAATATATACGTCTGAAGACTCCCTGAAGAAATTAATATTCATGGGCTGGGATCAAAGTGTCAAACAGTTGTGACATATGAATTCCATCCAAGTGCACAGAAAGGAACTTATTAGTTGCCAATAAGCTCTAGTTTTCAGCTACACCAAACAGAAATGCAAAAAATGAAATATATTAAGCTGATTTTAGAAATTACTTTCGTTTATAAATCAAGCACCAAAAGTACATCAAATACTGAGTGACATATCATCCTGAATCCAAACATGACATTTACTACTGTCTTTCATACAGTGCCTGAGTGGACTCTCAAGCATTTACATCAAATTTGTGGAAACAAATGGCTCCAACGTAAGCTGCAAACATCAACATCAAATTTATGTGAATTCATTGTTCCAAGTCCAAGACAGTTTCACATCCTTGAAAGGAGCGATTCACACCTTTGCGACAGCAACATTTTTAGCAAAACAGATATGTGCAGTGCAGGTGAAATTCCATGATACTTGGCAGCACAAGGGAAATAGCCTTGTACGCAACCTCTGGTCATTCCTACAAATGGATACTAAATACAGTCATTTAATCTTGCTTCTGCCTTGGTGATAATAATATATAAACCAAGTTTGAAATTTGATTTCAAATAAAGGAGAATGAAAAAAGTCAATGGAAGATTAACTGAAGTATAAAGTTCGAACAATGGAACTAACCTATCATAGATCAACACCCTCGTCCAAGCCTTTTGAACTAACCTATCATAGATCAACACCCTCGTCCAGGCCTTTTGAACTAATCATTTTGCTTGTCAAACTTCTTTTTCCGCCGGGACTCAAACTCTTGGAACCCTTCAATCTGAAGAGATAGTAGCAGAAAAAAAGATGTTTTAAAACAACCAATCATCATATATCTACAAGTACTAAGAAACTACAACGGACATGATCGTACTTGTTGAAACTGTTCCATGGAAATGGGATTATTGTGTAAAGAGATGTTCTGTAAAAGTTTGCATTGCTTTAGCAGATTTTGAGGTACCTGAAAAGAAACACTCGAAGAATGTCATGTCTTGGTATGAATTAAGAGTTAATCAAACGACATATCTTATATACACATATCAGCACAAATATGTAGGAACGGTGTTTCTAAAATATGTTTTTAATAAGTAAAAAATAACAAATCCATACAACAGATAGATGGAAAGATAAATAAAATTGCACCGGTAGCAATGATAAGTTAAGTTCTAGAATACCTCATTCACATTGTTGTTGTCGAGGCATAGTGACTTCAGATGAACAAGATTACATACTGATGAAGGAATGGTAGAGATCGAATTGTCTGGCAGGTCAATCCACAAACATGTGACATTAGGTATAACTTACAAGAACCGATTCTAAATTAGCATGTCAAAGAAACATACTGTCGGCTTGCAGTTCCTCCAAAGAGAAGCAACTTCCTAATGACTCCGGAAGACTTGTCAGCTTGTTATTTGAGACATTTAACAACACCAACTGCAAGTGCAATATAAAGTAGTTTCAGTTCAGATGAGAAAACCAGACACAGATCTCAATTTATCATGACACCAAGCAGACTAAGAAAAAGAGGGAAGAAATACATTGCGCAAGCTCCCAATTGTCTGAGGCAAGCCTGTTAACAAGTTTCCTGAGATGGATAACTTCTCAAGCCTCACTAGTAGTCCCACTTGATAAACAAAACATGAAAAGAAATCAGGGTCATATAGTGAAATCGAGATACAGGTAATTTCATGCACACTGAACTAAATAATATCTGAATGCGAACAAGAAATCTTACACTCATCTGGCAAGGTACTGAGTCGATTTCCGTCAAAAGATAAGAATTTTAGAGACTGGAGTTTCCCAAGATTTATTGGCAGTCGATCAATGTGGTTGTTTGCTAAGATCTGAAAATGATTTATTTAAATGTATATGAACTGCTGCATTTTAATTCAATAAAAAGTTAATCAAATATATAACAATATAAGAGAGTCTTGGTGCACAGCTTTAAACAGCACCACGATGTGTTAGCTAAAAAAATTGTCATTAGCTTTTTGAGGAGTTAACTATCCATAAAAATGGCTAAAATAAATAACTCTTACCAGACGCTGCATGTTGACTAATTTGCTAATATCCATCGGAATGTCAACTGCAAAAGGAAAAATAAAAATATCACATTAGTAATATTCCAAACATCGTCACAAAAAGGCACATTTTCAGACAGACCATCTTGACACACAACATCCAGAAACATTTTCATTAATCAGCTCAGCAAAAACCGTAGTATGGATGCTCAAACCATGTTTTAATTCAGTATATAAAACGAAAGAATACACAACCATAAACATGTGCACGACTCAAAATGCCAGATCAAATTAATCTTTTATATGTAGAACAATAACAATACAAAAAGCGCCATAAACTCTTATTTCAAAATGCTAGTATGTCAATTTGAGTTCATTTCTTTATAACATGCATTTCAACTCGTGAACTCAATCAATTCTTTGGCTGCAACATTAGCTCAAAAGTTTGAAAAAACAAGTATAGGGCTGCAAAGCATACCAAGTCTATTACGAGTCAAATCGAGCGTGCGAACACTGCTTCCCAAATCAATTACTTCATCTGGAAATGTCTGGTCAGAAGGTAAAAACAGCAAGGCAAAATAAAAAATCGTGAATAACGGAGAGACCATAAACCCAAAACAAGTACTCAGTATCCTTAGCAACAAATAAATAAATCCAATTAAAAAAGATTTAAAATTTGTAACCTTCAATTTAGAGTCCTGTAGGGCGACGATGCCGGTGGATCGCCAACGAGCGGTTCTGCCAGTTTTGGAGTCGGCGTGTTTGCTACCGTAACATCCCATTTGTATGACAAGGTTTGATTGTGATCGGATTGAATTGGAAAATCGATCGAAATCGAAAAGACAACAGCAGAGGTGGAATAGAAGAGGATCGCCGGCGATTGGAATCGGACAGGTAGGGTTGAAATTGGAACAGTGACAGGGTTTTTTACAAATTGCAAATGATGACGTCCGACCAATCCGCGTTGATTACGTCTATGTGGCGTTTGACTTGACAACGATTAAACCTTAATTAATTAACTCGTATTTTTATGGGTTAGGTTTTAGAGGGCCAATAAATTTTAATAAGACATAAGCACATAATCTTAACTATTGATTTGATTAATTCGACGATTGATGTTAAGTTGATTTTTTAATTAAATTAGACAGTTGAATTTGCAAAAAATACGGGCGGGTGAATTTGACAGTTATTTTTGGATTAAATCTCATCCGTTAGATTACTAGTAATCAACATCAAAATTGTATCTCACCGTCTCACAAATATTTATACGTCATTCTCGAACTTTCCCCGTATTTTTATATACATTAATTACTCAAGTTATGTTTTTTCTACCTAAGAAAAAAAACACGATTTTTTTTACTCCGCAAAACCTTCACTCTTGTTAGAAGGCTGTTACGCCCCATACGCATTCAAATAGCAACGATTGAGATTCCCATTCCAAAAAAATCCGCCGTTCAATTGACATATATGAATTCTACTTTTACTACGATTAATTTTTCATTGATTTTGGTCATTTAATTGTCAATAATATGTATTTCTGAATCCGAAAGCAAATGTTTTTAGAAAAACACAACCACTATTAGAAAAAGTAGAATTGAAATCGGTCCGATCTCTTTTGCTAAAATATTTTTGTACGGTCTATAAATTCCAGTTCTCTACAATTCTATATTCATTTGTAAAAATCCGATTCACAAGGCCAATCAGCTCAACACCAATCCAAGTAGCTGCCATAAACCAACCAAAGTACTCTCAAAACTGAAGACCTTAACATATAATAACAGTAACTCTACACCCGATGCATATCAAAATTCAAAACCCCACCCAATATTATGCATAATCAGAGAGCTCTAAACAGCAAGAAGCAAATACTCGCAACTTTTGAGTTGGCAGTGCAAACATAATGAAATACAAATGCCGCTGTGCCATTTAAGTGTGCATTATAAATATATGAAACTACTTCGGCATATTTAACCCTATCCAGGAATACAGGACCTGAAATCCAAAACAAGCCGTTATCAAAGAATAATAAGAAACACAGCATGTAAATTGAATTCACACACAAGTTCGAAAACTGCGACAAAACTATACCTCACGAAAGCCGCAGAGCCATTTCTTGAAGTAAAGCTCGCTTCTGTGCAGCATTAATCACATGGTTCGTTTCAGCATTCTCAAGTACGTCAGCAATTATTGCAGCAGCATGTCCCAAAGGCTCCTCTGCTGCTCTTTTTAACATGAATGCCTGCATCATTTATTGATTGTAAAGAAATAAGGCTTGTCAACCAACAAAGTAATCCTGCTGAGCTCTAAAACTTTTTAGAAACTATAGTTGCTAGATAATGTCTTTCATAAATGACGTCCATATACAAAATTGATATTCACAGTTTGTTTTTTTTGAATTCCAACCCTTGTATTTGGAGTGCTTTATTTTTTAATGGAGTTCAAGATTACAAATAAAGAATATAAATTAGTTAGTACCTCTACCAGGTAAGACAATTCAAAGTAAATTTGACTTGCAAAACACCTTTTCAATATAACTAAAAATGACCATTGACCCTCAGCTTTTAATGATATTTTGGTATATAAGTTATCCCTCATTGTCCATACTAAATACTCTAAATCAACCATCATGAAAGCTACCTCTGATTATACATCGAGACTAACTTGGAAAGAGTGGAAAGCTGAAAAAACCTGTCCGTGGTGGGTTATTAACAATGTGCACGGCTTCTGCGTCCAGGGCTCACCATCTATTTGAACAGGAAATGGTGCAAACAGTTGAATCTTAATAGACTGCCCTTGTGCAAGTCGTTTGGCGCGCGACAAACCGACCTAAATAAATTGGACACTAAGAAGGATTATTTTATTACCCAAAATTTTTTGAGATACTTGAACACAAGCGTAAGGTTGCCCGCTTTGGTAAGTTCGTCCTTAATGTAATCAGGCACGGGTACACATTGCATTAGATGAGTAAGAAATTTCTGTCACACTAATTGATTAAGTACAAAATATTTCACCTGGAGTGTTCCCAGATGCCATGTTCCTGATATGCTCACAACCTCCAGTACCTTGTCATGCATGGATTGAGGATCAAAGTTATCAAAAGTATCATCCTCATTTTGCCACAAATCTACGCCACCCATATAGCTTCCGATGTTAGCAACAAGAACACCTTCAGCATTCTGCAAAAATATAACTAATGTATTTCAACATGAATCAGTCCTGAGGTGTGTATAGTGTACATGAAAAAGTCACTTCAGCTTTTTATAACAATGAATGAATTTTGTTCCCCTTTTTATTATTAGTTACCTCCTGATATAGACTTCCATGTAAATGGGAATCGGAATCAAAAATTTCCTGGTTACACTGTCTTTTACATACCTCAGGTACTTCAATCTCGACACCATCTACTTCAACTCTGATTTGCCATGGGAAGTCTTCGAATGTCCTATCCATTATACCCTTAGCACCTTCCCTAGCATATAGGACTTTGTTCATAAACTGCACATGTAGTATTCGACCTCACTACGGCATTTTGGGGTAAGAAATGGGAATAATAAGCAGTAAAAGAAGCCTGAAACTGAAGGCGTTCATTCAAACAGTTGCGAAGTCGCAACACCAGTGAGTTTGTTACAACCCAACCCAACCCTTAAGCCTTTATATGTGCTGACATCCCAGAAATATTGCAGATTTAGACCAAGTTAACAGGATATTAAGTTAAACAATGTAGATATCATCTTTCGCCTGAAGGGGTGAGTAAAATATTTCCATACAAAAAAACTGTCTTTTTCCAAAAGCAGATTAGTGGGCGAGTACAATATCTCCATACGAAAAAAACTGTATCTTTTTCCGAAAGCAGATTTAAGATTTGTGCTATGAACTAAAAAATCAGCATTCAGTCAAACTTTGACCCTATCATTTTAAGAACCTGAGTTTCACACCTTAAATAATAAGTGCTTAAGTAAAGCTATTGAGTCTTGAGTTTAGCTCTCAAATTTTGACATGCCATAGTGACAGTAATTGTGAGTACAGCCCCCCACCCCAACTGAATTCCCCACTACAACTAGTACAAATTCACCACATACAAGATATATTGCGCATACATGTTCCTTGACATCCGAATTCCCCATTCCAACTAGTACAAATTCGCTTGTTTTCATATTCTGATAGTAAGCAAACTCTAAAATATGCATAGGTACAACTACAATCAGTTCTACCAACTCAAAAGTAAGCACTCAGACCATAGAGTCAATACCTGATTGTAGAATTTTTCAGGATTCTCTTCTCTCAAATTATGGATGTCGAGAGCAACCTTAGCATCACAACCAATCCCTTTAATAAGAAAAGGATAAAAATGGGTAAAATATAAAGAGACTGTAAAAATAAGTGTGGCAGGTACTGGACAAAATAAACCTTTGGTATCAACCACATATTATATTATTTAGAACATTGTGCTAGCAGCCATTTTATTAAAACATTGACATGTTTCAAACATTTTTCTTCCACTGCTTAAAAGTAGATTTAGAGGTGTTCATATCTTGTTTATGAATATGGCACGTACCAAGGTAGTTGTTCATATATTTTGGAGGCTCAATTTGAAGTCCGTGCTGGTCTGCAATTGTCACTTTCCACCTGTCAAGAATTGTTACCGCGGCATGTTCAATGTGGTGCAACAATGTACATAGGCCTCCCTGCCTCTCAACTGAACCCAAGCCACCTCCCCAGAATAGAACCCTAGCAAGATCATTTCCAGTCCCAGCAGGTAGAATAGCCAAAGGAGGAGGGGAAACAAAATTTTGTTTGTCTATAGCATCTAAAACCCAGCCTACTGTGCCATCTCCGCCACACACTAAAACCCGAAAATGGGGTACATTTCTGAAAAGATATAGGCCCATCTCAGGACCCTGTGAAGAGCTCAACTCAAAGACCTGCCATGAGAAGGAATTAGAGAATTCAAAAAGTGATGTCGATTGTTAACGAAATTCAACTCTAATGACACATATAGCACTGGTGGTGGTGCAGCCGAAAGCCTTGCTGTCAATCCTGAATACAAAAAAAAGATATAGTTGCAAAGAGCTACAACTAGCAACGGATGACACTTGTTTTGAGTTAAGATCACTATTTTGCCTAAGGATGAATTTGAATGAAGAACAGTTGCAATGACCCATATATAACACAAATATAAAGTAGCCAAATTTTTTCAAAGTAAGCTGACCGACAAATTTAAATAACCCACCACATCTAGCATACAAAACAGGTACTTGACGAGAATATCCACTGCTGTATTTATTGCCAACCAGTTTGTGCACTATGCTAAATTGGCCAGAAGCTAAGACAAGAAGAATAACAGATTGCGTCATCAATAACCACTTAACCAGATATTCCGAGCTTACACATTGGATAGTATGGATACTGCTCCTGAGAAAACAGATAATTTTACCAATCACAGACTTTGTTCCATAACATAGAAGAACGTCATAACAAGAAAATCTTGGGCCAGATGACACAGTACTTGTTTGGTGTATATAGAGAAATGAAATCTCTCTTTTCATCCTAAAATGTTCGGTGTTTAAAAGAAAAGCTAACTTTGACTCTCAGTGCATTCACGTAACATACCAAATACAACACCTCATATTCTAGGAATCATATTCCAATTGGCAAACAATTTAGATGGTTGCCGCGCATCTGCTTAAATTATGACCAAAAAGTGAAATCAATCAGTCATAACTCACAAGTCATAATATGAACTGACCCAGAGAACACAGCGATGCAAATTACCTGTACAGGATTAAGAAGAATGTTCAAGCGCTGCTTGAGCGAATCTCCTCTCTGAGCACCACTCTTTTTGTTAATAAATACTAGTAACGGTCTCGCATCTCCAGGTAAATCTGTCAACTCATATTTCTGTTTCATCCAAATAACTTGGAGTTCCTCCTTTTGACTGATTGATGTATTTCTCTTAAAGCTAGGCCAAGAATCTAATTTACCATCTTCACCTTGAACCTGAGCACTGGAGCTTGCGTTCCCATGTAATGTCTCCATTCCAAGAGAGGAATTCGATACCTGAGGAGAGTCCGCTGTGCCATCTCCATCCCCCAGGTTACAGTTGTTAGATGGGTCAGAAGAAGATTCACTTCCTTGTTTATACTTCTTACTCTGGCTCCTGATACTAGCACGAACTGTAGATGCAATCTCATTAGCTCCCTGGGTAATTGTGCTCAACAACCCACCTTGAGAAGACTGGTTAAGAACTTTGACAAAAAGTGGAGACAAAATCAACCTCCGGAATGGCCCCAAATCACAAATATCACCAGTTTCCAGTGACATATTACTGTGACAATCCACATGTACAACCCGCTGACACCACATGCAACACCAAATAGGAGACCCACCAAGGAAGGACCCACTGCAAGGTTCTTCACAATAGCTGCAGAAAGATGTCTCATCAGGTTGATCAGTGACCTCTGTCCATCTAACGGCCCATTGGTGCACGACATGTTCATATCCAAACATGGAAACACATTTGCAATCTTTATGAGCATTTGATGAACAGCTCAGGTGAGCTGCCGCCCCACATATATTACACCTATGGATGAAGGTGTCTTCCATCGGTCCCAAGGGTTGAGATGCAGACATAGATTTATAGCAGACACAACAATTTAGACTTTTCCCACGAGAAACCGATTCTAACGACCATGTGTGGGGAGAGACAGGAGCCTTATGTTTAGCCTTTGGATTCTTTTTTGACCTAGCTATGGCTTTCATCCAGCTCAAATTTATGTTTCTCCTCCACTGGAATGCAGTGTAGAGAATGGTCAAAATCCCAACTAGTGCAGCAACAAAGCACGAAGCAATAAAGATACGGGATTCTCCCACTTCCACACCAGGGAAAAGAGCCTGTGGTCTTCCATCATCGTCCATTTATAACCCAATTTAAGAAAAACGAAGAATCAATACATTTATGGAAAAATATTTGTTATGTGCCTCCAAGACAAAACCAAATTGGAAACAGCGATCCAATATCTGTTCCAGCACACTCTTCAGCTCGATCACACATCTACATTTTGCAATAAGCCCATTCGCTGTTATAGTAACTTCCCTCAGTCTCTCTTTCTGGCTCCAATAAATCAATGCTGCTTCATGAAAAAGGCTCATGTCAACACACAACTGTTACAATTTTCACAGTACCAAAAGTTTCTAAAACAACAAAATCCATCTTATCTTATATTACAACAACAACAATACAAGCATTACCCTAAACCTAAACTTATCTGCATAGATACACTCCAAACTGATTACAAACAAAAAAGGCGGCGAATCCAGAGACGTTGCAGACGGAAACAAACAAATTCACTTACAAATTCGGAAATGTAATAGAGATGGGCAACAAACCCTAGCGATGCTCGGAACGGTACGAAGCGAAAATCAACGGCGATGATAACAAATTCATATGACCATAGGGTGAGGGTAGAATCGAATAAACGGACAGCAAAGATCTTCGAGTTCCTTCCACCGGTCAGAATCTGCAGCTTCGGAAGAATCACTTTTTCTTTTTCTATTTATTTTTATTGTTTTTGAACTTTATTCGTAGTCGGCAAGGCAAATCATATTCTCTATTATTGATGGTTTTCTTAATTTTCTAATTTTATTAGAAATTTATAGAGGTTTAATATATGATATCTATTCTAATCTCTTTCGTCACAAAAACGAGAATCCAACAATTTATAATCAACAAGCATCAACTGAAAAAAGGACGATTAAAAAAAGAACATTTTTCACAAAATGTGAGAAAACGATGCGTTCAATCATGACCAAATATGCAGAATTAGTGATGGAATGAATGTCATGATCTTGGTTTAATGACCAACCAAATACCTCATATTGAATTACTTCATTTTTAATATTTTATTAAAATGATATTAAATCAAAAAAATTATAAAATATACTTGCCGGGTTCAATTTGTAATAAATTAAACTCAAAGGTGCAAGTCGAAAAAAGACAAAGAGCTTGTCCGGTGGATAAAATGGGAGCAGCGACTCCGATTTCAATTTCGAAATACCAAAGCGGCAATCCGGTTCGTAGCGATCTCCTCCACTCCGTCGACGTCTCTTTCACACTTATCTCCGGTAATCGTTGACTTTAATTTTTCTTTCGTTGACTTTGTTTTCGATGTTTTGGTTGTTGGATTATACAGCTTTGAATTGTCCCTCCCTTAGCTAGGGTTTTTGTCTAATTCGTAAGTGCTTTTAGTTGAGTGTTGACGAGATCATATTTGATTTCAGAGGCATGGAGGAAGCGAAGAAAGATAGACGAGTGGGGCTTGTATATGATGAGCGTATGTGCAAGCATTTCGATACTAGTGGGTACCCTCATCCTGAATGTCCAGACCGTATTACGACTATATGGAACACGCTTCAGACTGAAGGAGTTGCTCAGAGGTCAGTAACAGTCAAAGTTATTTTTAAAACTTAGAGCCAATAATCAAGTTCATCCAGGCAATCAGTATTGCCGGAAAGTGTGCATAAGGATGTCAGAAAGGTTTTGGTTTTTTAGAAGCTCATTTAAGTTTAAGCTATATACCGTGGATAATAGTTTTGCTTATCAAAGGCAGAGATCAGTATTCTTATTAGTTTATGTAGGTGAATGTAAATATGAGTTTCTATTAGTTTACGTTTACTTGCTTGGAATTGAATGCAGCAGTTGATGTATACCATAAAACAGATTGAGGAGAACCTGTTGACATTAGTATCACAGTACTTTTTAATAGTTCATTTCAATTGATAATTTGTCAACTTAAATTATTATTTTTGGGCCATGTATACTATTTCAAGCAATATGTCAAGGTTTCAGATAAGTAGAAGTCGATGAATAATTAATTATATGGATTTGAAGTATGCAATCATTAAGCCAGAAAATATATATCACCGGTTATGTATTGTGGATTTCTCAGGTGTGTGATGTTGGAAGCAAAAGAAGCAAGTGATGAGTTTATTGGACTTGTGCACTCCAAGAATCACATTAAGTTGGTACGCAGTGTCAGCTGTTTGAAAATGGACTCGCAAAGGCGTAAAATTGAGGCGAACCTGAACTCAATATATCTGAATGAAGGGTCCACGGAAGCTGCATATCTCGCTGCCGGTTCAGTGTTGGAGGTAATCATATAATATCCGAAATATCTAAATATAATATCGCATTTCATTTTGAGTTGCATCCGGGTGCGTCAGAATTTCATTTACTGAAAGTAGTTGCACGTGAGCAGTGAGCTGAAAAAATCTCTACGTGTTTTAGTACTTGTTAATGGAGTTTGATATCGAGTAGAACGTAGCACTTCTAGAGTTGTCTATATACTCTCTTTGTCCGTCTGATAGTATGTTGTTTTACAACGGAACTTGGAAGGCTGCTCACAGTGTTGCTAGTGGCGAACTGGAGTCAGCATTTGCTATTGTCAGGCCTCCTGGACATCATGCTGAATACAACGAACCAATGGGATTCTGTCTATTTAATAACGTAGCTATTGCAGCTAGCTTCATACTGGAGAAAAGAGTGAGCCAATTTACCTGTAGTTCAACTAGATTTTATGCCAAGTTAATGCTGTCTTCTTTACGGTTTGCATCTTGTTATGACTGACACAAATAACCGCTGTCAGCCAGAGTTAGGCGTCAAGAAAATTCTCATTGTTGACTGGGATGTTCATCACGGTAATGGTACTCAAAAAATGTTCTGGAATGATCCTCGAGTTCTTTTCTTCTCTGTTCACAGGCAAGGATGCATCCTTTACTAGTTTTGTACACATGCATTTGCAACCTAATATCTTCTTTTCAAGCCCCAGTCATCTTTTGGATTGGAAGTCACATCAATTTTTTAAGCAGGATTATTTTAAATCAGATTTTGAAAGAGCTCTTACTTTGCTATTGTGTCTTTTCTAATCTGATGGCTTCTAATTGTTCCAAATTCTTCAACTTGAAGTTTAATTGGTGTACTCTTGCAGACATGAGTCCGGGAGCTTCTATCCTGCCAATGACGATGGGGACTTTGACATGGTTGGAGAGGGGCCGGGTGCAGGATATAACATTAATGTTCCTTGGGAGAATGGGAGATGTGGGGATTCAGACTATCTTGCAGTTTGGGATCATATTTTGCTCCCTGTGGCAAGAGATTATAATCCAGATTTGGTAATAGTTTCTGCAGGATTTGATGCAGGTAGTCGTTTATGTCTAATCAGTATATACATTTCATATATTTTAACTCTGTTCATTTACACCCAGTGGTTTCCAGTAGTAACTAGTATCATCACGTAGTCTTTTCGTTGACTATGCCATCATTGCTAAATCTTGTGCATAAATTAGTTAATAAGGAGTTTCATAAAAAACTAATTGGATTGTTATCCTTTCGATTTCTATGAACTCTTTCTCTTGTGCATTTGAATGATATAATTGGATACTTAAAGAAATGTTTATCATTTAATCTGGGTGTACGTAGAGACGAGCAATTTCGAATGTGAACCCAGTAATTAATATTCAAGATTCATCATTCTTGATATCAGCAGTTGCTGTGAAATTTTACACTCCTTTTAAGTTCATTATTATGATTCATATTACAGCCATTGGTGACCCTCTCGGTGGTTGTTGCCTCACGCCTTTTGGATATTCAGTTTTGCTGGAAAAGGTAAAAAACATCGATGCTTCAATATGTATAATGAACGTTTCAGTTACTTTAGCTTTTGTATTCTCCGATAAATATCTCTCTTATTGGAAGAGCTGATCTGTGTTCTCTTACATATGTCAGTTGTTGGACTTAGCAAATGGCAAAGTCGTAATGGCGCTTGAAGGGGGGTATAATCTCAAATCTGTTGCCAGTTCGGTGCTTGCTTGCGTGAAGGTTTTGCTTGAACATAAATCTATAGCTGGCTCTATAGAACGCTTCCCATTCCAATCCACATGGCTCGTCATAGAAGCGGTAAGTTGGCTTTCAAAAAAACTGATCACTTTCATTTTTCTGTCTTGGCCCTTATTATCAATTAATATCAGTTTGACAATGATCCACTTTGCAGGTTCGTCGGCAATTGCGCCAATTTTGGCCGGCTCTTGCAGATGATTTAGGAAAGGATTTAACTAGCTCTGCAGTGAACTTGGTATCGTATGACTCTATGGTTTTTTCTTATTAGTTTGCTATTCGGTTCAGCTCTTTGCTCTCAGTTTTTATTATGATTTGATACGGGCCTCTGGTTGCTTCCAATGCACCACTGTTAACTCAATTTTCGCTATTAATCTATGTCATGTGATGTTTTTAAATGCAACTGGTTGTTTATATTTTAACATTGTACTCTAGAAAGCTGACATCTAAGATAGCCATTGCAAAGCATAAGACTAAACTAAATTGTATCAGAGCTGGAAATTGCAGCCAGTTTCAAATAACTCTAATGAAAGCCATACATAGGGTTTAAGGATCTCTTATTTCTAGATCAAACTAGCAATGAACGGAACTTGTAGTGGGTTTGTACACGATTCACATTTCATGCATGGATCTTCTCTCTGTAATGTTTTATGTCCTATAGGTTTTCTGGTTAACTTTACACGGTCAGGATTAATAAATCCTTAGGGGTGTATTTGTACCCAGATGTGTCAGATACTGCCCTAATCCTTTTCTTGTTTTGTTGTTTTTGGTTTCTGCTTAAAGGATCCGAATATGTACAGCTCAGACTCTGAAAGTGAAAATGATGAATTTATCGCGCTCACCGCCCCATTATCGACTAATATGCAGCCTCATCAGGACATTGTTGATCCTTGTCAAATCTGACAATCAATGAACGTCATTATGGTAAATGCAATATTAATTTTTATGTAGCAAGTGAAGTTACTTTTGTTTCAAGTTTCGAAATATGTGCAGATAAAGTGCCTTCTGATTCTATGCTTGGAGATCTGAGCTTTCAAAAGTTGAAGTGTGGTATGCTACATATGGCTCAAATATGTACAAACCAAGGTTCATTTGCTACATTGAAGGCGGACAGGTAAATCGTACCTCTTACTTACATTTAAGATCTAAGTAACATAGAAATTTTGTTTGTCAGAAATTTTCAGTTTATTTGCATGTTGCTGCTTCTTATATCCAAGCTGTAACTGTCGCTTAATAAGTATATTTTGTCTTGCTATATTTTCTGGTGTGAAGGTGGAAGGAATGAAAAGGGCTTGTGTTGGTGCTGTTGACTGTACTCCTCCAGGAAATAAAATGGAAAACTATGCATCATCAATTATTTTTTGGTCGTGAAAGGACAGTCACTTGGGGCCCTGGCGGTGTTGCTTTCTTAAATCCTGAAGTAACAATAAAGAATCAACGAATATGTGCCTGTATCGAATCACGTAAGTATTTTTGCGTAAATTTTTTGGTGTTTAATTTGGTATGGAGGTACCTGATATCCTTTTGCTTGTAGTAGCCTAGTAGGTGATGTAATTCTCTATGTACATAGTTGGTTTCTTTTGTATGGGAATTATTAGGATTTCTGATCTATAGTCTATACCTGAATCCTCATGGGTGGTGTCCAAGTGTCAAGGGTGTCTTCATACACACCCTCAGGTCATGTGTTCAACACCATGGCCTCACCTATTTCTTGCCTTGAAGGAGGCCTTTCCTGTTCCCCGTTCTTACTCCCCATGTGGAGTCTTTCTCATGAAATAGTTTCGATTTTAAAGGTCATGTAATGGTGTTTCAATTCAAGGCCATGTAATAGATTGATCATGAAATGGTAGTTTCCATAGTGAAGTGTAATGCTCGAGTTGAGGGTGTAATGTACCCATTGCAATCAAAAAAAAGATTAGTGGTAATTTTGCATCGTTTTCATGTAGTTATGAAACAAATTCCTCTTCGGGTTTTTACAAAGTTCATGAAGTTTTCAGCGACCTTTGCACTCCTTTTTGCTCAGTAACTAGAAAAATTCAGTCATTGGTGGTAGAGAGAAACCGACAAGTTTGGTTTGTCATACCCTTTTATGTTTTTCTATGCAGGCTTGAGCAGTTCAATGATGTTTTGCTTCAGGAAAACGGCTTGGAGCCTACAACTGCAGAATCACCTCTTGTGTCTCTGGACAATTTGGACTACATCACAAAAAACAAAAGCACTTCTGTTGAGGGTATTAAGGTAAATATTTTATGCTTAAACAACAAGCTACGGAGGCTGGTATATATTAAGAATATCTGTAACTCTTCCTTGAAATAAAATAAGAGACCTGTAACCGATTTCGGGTTCCTAACTGGAATAATATTTTTTGCATTGTCTTGTAGTTTGTTTAACAGTTCGATGTGTACCTCTTCAGGGTGGCTGGTACCATACTGTCCTTTATCTGGGCGATGACAGCAATATTCCCATACTGACAATGACGTATGCAATTAATAGTCATTAATTTTCTCATTTTATATGTTTACCATGAATGCTCTAGCTTATACTTGTCTGAGCTCAACAGGGACAAAATTTTACTTTTATATTTTACTGGTGTAGGTGCTCAAATTCTGATGTTGAAAGTTTCAAAACTGGCAAATATCCAGTTTGCCCTCCCGCCAACGAGTATGCAAATGTTTTAATAAGAGGTTTGGTCGAGGGAAAACAACTCTCCGAAGAAGAAGCCAGGGCACTCATACAGAATGCTGCAAGTGGACCACTGTGATTGTCAGTGTAAGAAATGGCCATCGGCATACTCATTAAGCTAACCTAATTATATTGGAGGAGAATCGTCTTCCCATTCGCCGAATGCGATGACAAACGCAATATTTATTTGTTGTGATTAGTACGAACCAAATATATTTATTCAGAAAACGATTTGGGTGCACATCCGTGGAGAGAATATTCACTAGTGTGAACTGAAACGACAGCGTATCTAGCGACAAACACGCAGTACAGGATATCTTGGCGAAAGAACAAGCACTAACTTAGAGCATATTCTTCACATTTATCGAATTAAAAAATGGTAATTATCGAAAATAGGATCGACCATTCGTATATAATCATCAGTCAATCAATCAAGTTGCGGAATCAAAAACAAGCAGCTACTAGAGACAATCATTGCCGTGCCGGCGAGATATTCCGGCAATAGCTATGAAATCTCTATGTGAGTATTTTTCCTCAAGTCGCTTTAGCTTTCATTGATCAATTATTTTAAATTATTATTGCATTTTAGTTTCTCGGTTCCGTGACAGTGAGTTGATTTTAGTAGCTGGTGTCATCAAATTCAGAATTCAAATCCGTCTGTAGATTTTAATCAGCAGTTAGTAGAATACCATATACAGTTCGAAAATCGAAACTAATCTATCATGTGAGAAGAAATTCTTAATTAATCATTAAAATTTAAATGTCTGATTTTTTGTTTGAACATGATTCAATGAGTGTCCTTTTCAGTTTTCACACCAATAGAATGCAAAACATCATGGATATTGTGTCAAGTAAATTTTTAAAAATGTCAGAGAGACAGTTTGTTTTTGGTGATTTTTGTCATATTTCCCAAAAGTGCCCAGTTCATTTTCTGCTATAAGGGTACAAGCAGGGATATTTTGCTCAGGAATTGGTGTACCTAGCATATATCTTTATTTAATTGGGGTATTTTGTAATATTCTGATCTGGTCGTGATAAAGTAAACGAGAACTCAATGAAGAGTTGTGCGAGATGCTTTAAAGTTTAATTTAGTTCCTTTCACGAATCAGTTTTAAATGATGTTGAACACATTTTACTTTTCAGGCTTTCTCCCTCTGATTGCCCTGCTACTCACATTTGGGTGTGCCGCAAGACCATTTTATTCTCTCCCAAGCAAAGTGGCTATTGGCCATAAAAAGCCTATTCAGACTACTCGCCCGTATAATGTGGCCCATCGAGGCTCAAATGGAGAGATTCCCGAAGAAACAGCACCTGCATACATGGTAAATAGTGGATGTTCTTTGAAATGTATGTGGTTTTTGGCTTCTTTTGAATGGAAAGTAGTTGGGGTGTTTGAAACTATTTATTTTTTGCTGTGATTTCCTTTGACTTTCATTTTACCCCTTACCTTTGGTAGAGGGCTATCGAGGAGGGGGCGGATTTCATAGAAACTGATATTCTCGCCTCCAAAGATGGTGTTCTTGTTTGCTTCCATGATGTTACTCTTGACGAGACGACCGATATTGCCGATCATAAGCAATTTGCAAATCGCAGAACTACTTATGATGTTCAAGGAGTAAATACAACTGGCTGGTTCGTTGGTATGTACAATGGACATATGCATCTTTGCAAATATTTTTCAGACCATTTGTTTACTGTGTGTTTTGGTGTTTTTTTTAAAACAGTGCACATCCGGGAAGTTTTTTACCTTTATATATGTTGCAGCTGAAGAATACAATGCCATATCTAATGTGTTGTTTTTTGTCCACTGAAACAGTTGATTTCACACTCGAAGAACTGAGGCTATTGCGTGTAAGGCAGAGATACCCGTTCAGAGATCAGCAGTATAATGGTATGACAATTAGCTCACAGTATCTCAACAGACTGGATTACACATGTTTTTTTTTTTTTTTGCAAAGGCGATTTTATTGCAAAAAGGAAAGGAGCACAACAAAAACACAGCAACACCCACACACCCGAGCAAAGCCAAACCAGCAACAACACAACAGCCAGAGCCGACAAGACCAAGGACACACAACAACCAACCAACGACACTCAACCAGAGAACAAGACTACCACCACCAGAGCCGACAAGACCACCTACTTACATAGTTTCAAGCTAACTTTGATCTGCCACATTCTAAGAACCTTGTACACTATTGCATCATAGTCATCAGATTGACTCATAAACACTTTTTTGTTCCTACTCTGCCACGTCTCATATACAGTAGCACAAATGATGAAATAAGCTTTCTCTTTATCTTCTCTTGATTGCCATCTCTGCCTGCTGGACCACTCGATCATTTCCTCCCAATTTGTCCATTGAATTTGAAATCCCAACTCTCTCATGGCCATCTTCATAGTAGGCATTACTCTGCAGCCAAAAATGATGTGATCATTAGTTTCACTTTCAACCTTACACCACGGGCAAATAGTGGATGAGCTAGAGATCCTCCTTTTGTCCGCAGTGGGAAGCCTCTTATAAGCCGCTAACCAGCAACAAAAACTGTGCTTTGGAGGCGACAGCGAATTCCACACAATCTTGTGCCAAGCAACATCAGACCTTTGCTCTTTCAGCACCTTGTAAGTTTCCTTACAATTAAAAGGGACCCCGCTGCCTTTCCAACTAATGAGATCATTCTGAGCCACCTCCACACACTTCAAAGCATCATTTCTCAACTTCAGCAAGTTACGGAGAGGCCAGGAGAGATGCGGCTTGGACTCTATGTTCCACAAGCTATGTCTGACAAAGTGATATTTCCACACCCATTTGGTCCAAAGACAATCTGGCTTGGTAAATATGCACCATATTTGAGATAACATCAAGGCCCTATTAAACTTGCTGAGGTCCTTGATACCCAAACCTCCTTGCTTCTTATCAACACAAGCTAAATCCCATCTAATTAAAGCCCTCTTGCTGCTACTCACCCCAGCCCACAGATAGCTCCTGCAAATTCTGATAATTCTTTTCAACACACACTGAGGAAACAGAATACAGCGCATCCAATAGGATGACATACAAGACAAGACATGTTTAACAAGAACCAGCCTGCCCGCATAAGACAGATGCCTCGCCGTCCAGGACTTGATCTTCGCTGTCATTTTGTCAATAATGTTGTTAAAGTCGCTAGGCTTGTGAGCTTTGGCCTCAAGAGGAACCCCCAGATACTTAATGGGCAGCTGGCCATCCTGCAGCCAGGAATGACAGCTTCGAACCAGTGATCTATTGCTGCTTCGACCTCCGAAGTGAATGCTAGATTTATCTGCATTGATCATAAGACCTGACCACTCAGAAAAGTCATCAAGAGCATCTTTAATGGCCTTCAAAGAGCTGCTGTCAGGCCTGCAGAACACAAGCAGGTCATCAGCGAAAATTAGGTGAGTAAGGTTGACTCTCTTGCACTTCGGGTGGAAATTGAAGGCCTTGTTGTCCTTAAGCCTATCCATCTTGCGCGACAAGGCTTCCATAACAATAGTGAACAGAAAAGGCGAAAGCGGATCCCCTTGTCTGAGGCCTCTCTTACTGCAGAAATAATCACGCAATTCACCATTGATGAGCACCGAATACATAGGAGATCTCACACACACCATGACCCAGTCAACAAACACCCTGGGAAAACCAAAGCCCACCAAGCATTGCTCCAAGAAATCCCAGTTAACAGTGTCATAAGCTTTGCGCAAGTCAATCTTCATCATACATCTCTCGCTCAGATTTCTCCTTCTGTAACCCGCAATAAGCTCCTGCGCAAGACTGATGTTCTGAGTAATCACTCTCCCCGGCACATAAGCAGCTTGGGCACTGCTAATAATCTTTGGCAGAACCTTCTTTAGTCTCTTTGCAAGAATGGATGAAATGACTTTGTAAATAATGTTGCAACAGCTTATGGGACGAAAGTCAGCTGGCCCTGACGGAGACAACACTTTGGGGATCAAGGCAATATAGGTAGAATTGATTCCTTTCGGCATTTTCTTGTCTCTAAAGAACTGCCTGATTCCCTTGTAAATATCATTAGCTTTAGTGGCCCAAGCAGCTTTGAAAAATTCAGCGTTAAAGCCGTCTGGACCAGCAGCTTTGAACCTCGGAAGACATCTGATGGTCTCACCAACTTCATTAAAAGAGACTTCACTGACCAAACTTAGGATATCTGCTTCGTCGACTCTCCTTTCATGCTCGAACACAGGAACATCCATAGGGCGCCGATCCCCACCCTCCTGGAAAAGCTGCTTGAAATACTCAACAAACACTCTCGAAATGACTTCCCCATCAAAAGAAATTGAGCCATCAGGGAGCCTAACAGATCCAATCATGTTTGCACTCCTTCTACCCTTGACAACATTATGAAAATAGTGAGAATTCAGGTCCCCTTCCTTGGCCCAATTAATCCTCGCTCTTTGACAGTTAAATAAGAATTGATAGTGCAAAATTTTCCTAAATTCAAAAAGCTCAGCTCTCTCCTCAACTCTCAACTGCTCGTCATCAGGCAACTCATTCATACGCACTTGAACCTTTCGCACCCTTTGCCTATGCTCTTCGACTCTTTTGCTCATATCGCCTCTGAAATCCTTCATATCTCTTTTTAAACCAATCTTTACCTTTTTCAAAGTGCTCTGCAAGTCAAACAAATTACTACACCCTCCCCTCCAATTCTGCCTCATGGAAGCTGCAAACTCCTCAGTGAGCGCCCAAAAAGCCTGAAATCTAAACCACTTAGCCCGTTTCCCCTCATCAACAAATCTGATGATCGACGGGCTATGATCGGAGATGCCTGGCTCAGCAAAAAACCCTTTCACGACAGGGAAGAAATTTCCGAAATCTTGGTTGATGAGAATTCTGTCCAGCTTGCACAAGATACTATCCGTAATATGCCTGTTCGACCAAGTGAACCACTGCCCAGAGCTGCAAATGTCCCTCAAATCAGTGCTGTCAAAAAGAACTCTCAGCTCCTTCACATCACTTTGCCTGACCTTGCTACCACGACACTTTTCCTCTTCACTAGCAATACAATTAAAATCGCCACAGTCAATCCAGGGACTTTTAACCCCCGACACCATTCTGCATAAATTCTCCCACAAAGCAACCCTGCGATCAGCGCTGTTGTGCGCATAGACAAACGCAGCCATGATACTCTTGTCGTGCCATTTCACTTCACACACAATCACCTGCTCATCACTGAACCTCACATCAACACAAAAAAGCCGAGGGTCCCATAACAACAAAATCCTACTCTTCCCATTCTGAGATCCCGCAGAGCAGAAAAAATCCCACTCTCTTTTTCCAGAACACTTTAAACTAACATTACTACTCTCTTCGCTTTTAACCTTAGCTTCAAGCAAAGCTATCATTCCCAGATTGAACCTGTTAATCAACTTATTTACTTCTACTTGCTTAGAGGCAGAGTTGATACCTCTAACATTCCACGCTGCGATATTCATCATTAAACTAGTGTGAGTTTTGCTCCTACTCCTTTTCCCTTAGAGCGACGGGAGTATTTTCTGAACCCTTGACTGGTTCCAACACCTTGAGACGACTTCACATTCTTTTTCTTTTTTTCCTTTCTTCTAACTTCGATAAATGGCTGCTCATCGTAAGGATGCTTCACTTCTGCTTGCTCAACAGCCAGCTGCTCAACATCAAGTTGCTCACCATTCTGAATCATAACAGGTAAGGAGCTCACCTCACCTTGGTCCATATCCATAGCACTGGACATTTGTGTTTCTGGGACCACCGAAAGCTGATCATCATCCCCAGCTTCCATTCTAGCAAATTTGACCAACTCCTCCTCACTATCATCCTTCCCATCATCTCCTAAATTGGTAGCTGGCTCAATCAACAAATGCTTCTCGAATTGGGCCACATCCTCCATGGAGACATACGGAACTTTACAATTCTTCTCAATATGCCCGAATGTCTGACAATGAGTGCATCTTGGTGGCAGCCAGTCATACTCAACTCTTTGAATGAAAGAAGTACCCCTTGGCCCATCAATGGTGATAGTACGCTTCACCTCAACTGACGCAAACACCTCAACCAGAACACGCGCATACATTAGCTTGTTATTACCTGCAGTAAAACCGTCTGTCCGAATGGGCCTACCAACCAGACTAGCAATCTTGCTAAGGATTTCTGGCTGCCTCAGATGGGATTTGAGTCTAGGAAACCTCACCCACACCGGCAACGAAGTCACATTCTCAATCGAATAATTCTCATCCGGAGACCAGATTTGCAAAACCAGCGGCCTGCTGTCAAAGGTCCACTGCCCTAAGTCCAACACCTTGTCTCTCTCAGCCTCCGACTTGAAGTTAAACTGGAAGACACCCTGGTCCATCTGTCCAACTGTCACCACATTCTCATTACCCCATCTGTTCTTAACAAACCCTCTCATCCTTCCCAAGCTAGGCTTAGCCCCAAAAACTATTCCCACCAACGACCACTGCCACTCCACCGCGGCCTTTGTCCATTCTTCCTCTGAGCAACTGACACTGCTTGCTCCCAATAGCTCCGGAAAGAATTTCAGCGCGATTCCGGCGTTAGCAGACCTATTCTCCTCACTCTTCCGCTGCCAAAAAGCTTTTGATTCCTCCGCAAAACAGCTCCTCCCTTGACCTACTCCCACCGCCTCGCCTCTTCCTTCTCCATTACCAGCCTCCTCGATCCTACGCTTCTCTGCATCCTCACTGGCATTGTCCTTTTCGAGCTCGACCAGATCTGCCCTTTCGCAATTAGGTTTTTGATTTTGAAATTGCCGCGCGTGAGGCGCGTGATTCTCTCTCATCTCGATAAAATTTTGATTACACATGTTTTCCTTCTAACATCTATTCACAATAGTATGACATGCAATGCAACTTTTCTTTAACTCTTTTTTCACAAAAACAGAAGCTGACAAATCACTGTGTTTCTAATATTGAAGGAAAATTTGGGATTATTACTTTTGAAGAATTTATTTCAATTGCGTTAGATGCTCCCAGAGTTGTAGGAATATATCCCGAAATAAAAAATCCTGCACTCATTAATCAGCATGTAAGCATCTACAATTCTGCAATCCCTTGTTTCTGCCATTTTATTGTTTTAATGCAATAGTTCTGGTTTATCTGCTATATTAACTGCTCCATGTGAATTTGATAGGATCGCTTGTTAGCAGTAAAGACTAGGTCTAAGACTTGTTAAGGACTAAGACCAAGTTAGCAGGTACTTGTTCCTCAGAAATATAAATGCAGCGGAAATTCGTCTAATGATTGTTTTATTAATCAATAGACTGTACAAACGTTGCAATGTCTATACAATAGTATCTCTAACTATCAAAAACAGTCACCTTAGCCTGTAGATTAAAAACCCACAATCGTGACTCTTAGGACAAGTCCCTCTGCCCTGCACGCACTTGCCGTACGCTCCTTCTTCTGAAAATCAATTCTCCGATGATCAGAAAACTTGCACGCTAGCTCTTTGCACTCTCCTTGCAATTCACCAGACTTCTTGCACTCTTGCTTGCTTGCATGAGCTGATTTATCTCCGAGTATATGTAGGATAGTGGTTAGTGACCGTTTGATCCATACTCCACTCCTAGGAATCAGCTGCATGTCCTCCCGTGAAAATCTCCAACTACCTTGACTTGGTCAGTTATCTTCCACGAGCTCAACGTCTCTTCATGTCGTGTAACAACCTCAACGTTCAGCCTCAAGTCATCCCATGTTTATCTCAACTGATTTTTGACTCGTTCTTGACTGCGTCCAGTTCCTGTTCCTCACCTGTGTCTATCAGGACCATGTCCTCTGCACACTCAACTTAAATATAAGTAACGTGTTGTCATCATCAAAATTCAACATGAGGACCATGTATCAACAATTTCCCCCTTTTTGATGATGACAAACACTCAGGCAACAAGAAACACAAACATGCATACGACTACCTTCATACACATACTCCTCTACCCAAAGAACCAGTGTGGGAACAATTCCCCCTAAACCTATGCACAGAAACATGTCATCAGAACAAGAATATGCATTTGGTCTAGTTCCCCCTAGGTCAGTACCCCCTTAACTTTCTTCCCCCTTTTGGCATCATCAAACAAGGGTAAACATATCAACAAGTAAACCACAAGTATAGAACAGCCAAATATGCACACAAAATAAATTGCACAATAAACTTCGAAATTAAAAGCAAATTGTCTTAAATTGCATGGAAGGGAAATTAATAATGTTCAAACAACAAAAGGGATAATTTTGGTAAGGGAGGAAGGATGGGATGAGTTCATGAGGGTCTAGGTACTGGCATTCACCATATCAGGGCACTCAGACTCTGTCCTGAATTGCCTTCAGTACCACATCCTTGAGTTCCTGGAACTCCTTCTTCAGATCCTTCAACTCTGAAGTCACTTTCCTCAACTCAGTCCTGACATAACCCATGTCAATATCCAACTCATTCAACCGCACCTTCAGGTAGTCATCCGGAGGAGGCACATATCCATCAGAGTCCTCATCATTTGTATCCACAAACTTTCCTTCCATTTTGCCAATGTCTTTTATCCAGCCATCATCAGAAAATATCAAGCCCATCTTCTTGAAGTCACTCGGATTGAAAGTCCTTACTACTGAGACTTCGTCCTCATAATTCTTGTAAACTTCATGATACTGGAGGACCTTTTTCACAATCCGGGCGTATCCGACTTGCTTCATCTGGCTCAAGTAACCCATCTGATTGATGATCATCTTAGGAAGGTTGATCGGCTCTTTCTTCAGGACCTTGTCCAAAAGCAGAACATCTTCCAACTGAACAAAGCTAGTCTTCGACCCTTCTTGGCAGCAAGTTTGTAACCAAAATCTTGTGGAGGACTTTGACCTGGCTGACATGTACTTAGAAGGAAACTTTTCCCGGCTCAGAGGTACCACATACTCTCCGTTGGACCACATATCGATCCTCCTCATTCTTCGGCCACTGTCCCTTGACCCACTCCCCATATCCTTTATGAGGAATGCCGAGAATGGTTGACAATTCCTTGCTGGAAATAGTCAGGTCCTCTCCTCCGATGACAAAGTCCAAATGGACATTGCTTCCTTTGGCTGAAACTGAGAGCTGCGAATAGAACTCCAACACTGCTGATGGACTTACCAACTCGTCCAAATCAAACAGGTTTTCCCACTCCTGATACTCCAACAGGTCTAAGACCTCCTCCAGTTTCTGTTCCTGCAGAAACCTTACTGAACACTCCATGTCTTCCAAGATCTCTTTCTTGCGATTTTCTGCTTCTTGACCACCGAAGCATCCTCATCGGTCTCATAGTCATCAGCCACCTTGTTCTTCTTCCTCTTGATAAGGCAAGATCTTATCGGCTGAGATCTCGTCCCGCAGACTTAGTCCTCTTGGACTGCTTAGGAGTCTTGGTTGGAGCTGTACTGGAGACGAATACTACTTCATCATCACTCGGGACTTGGACTGACTTCCCTTTTTCTAATCCTTAGCACTCTTGCTGCTCTAGCAAGATCCTCATCAACATCCTGTTGATTCCATCAGCCTGCACCTCAACGAAACCTCCACCACTGGATTTCCCAAACCACCGTCATTACCATGACGTTCTCCACAACGTCAGCAACATTATCAACAGCAGTCAAGGGTTCAGAAACATTACCAATCACACTCATAACCCTCTTAATAATGATGCACAACTTCATCAGATTCGAAATCACAGTTCAGGAACCTTACCGAATCCTTTCGCTCACCTCATCGCCGTTCGCAATCTCCGACTGCATGTTCACTTCTTCAACCACGGATTCCATCTCCGTCGATTGGGGTGGCGGAGCATATACGACTAGGGCTCGCGACAGATCTTCCACATCTGAGGCAGTGGTGGCGAAGTTGTTGTTGACGGTGTTGGAGGCCATTGAGTCGGTTGCGAGTGCTTGATTTCGTCGATTAGGGTTTTCGGTGGTTGGAGAGCTGAAATTTCGGTGAGATTTGTTTTCCCGGATAATCCTTAAATCCCTTTGACTTTGATTCAAATTTAAAATTCAAACCAAGTCATAACTCCCCAAAACGATTCGGCTACCCAAGACCATGATACACGCATCTCATTCCACCTCCCAATCAAACCAATGACTGCGCAGGACCTTTTCTGACAAGCATTATACCACTGAGACAAATACCTTTAGATCTGCTCAACTACCAAATCTGGTCATTGTCCTGAACAAGTGAATGCTGTACCCTGACCTTATCATGAACTCCACAAGGGACATTGTGATGGTTTGGTTTGACCGTAAGGGTCTATAGTGCGAACATCACAATTCAAACACTCATAAAATCACACAAAACGTACCTTTGAGTATTTGGCTAAGGAGGCTGGGTACACTTCCTTCATGAGGCTACTGAGGATCAAGATCCGGAAGGTACTTGGCTAAGAAACAAATACAATCCACGCAAAAACAAGACAATTTCACCTTTAATCAAGAAGTAAAGCATGCAACCATTCTATTCACACATAGGCAGATTCACATACTTTAGGATATATGTATCAATGCTTACCCTTATTCTAACCAATCATTGAGGGTTAAGTTTAGAGATACCTCACTAGGTAGAAATCATACCAAGTGCCATCCTGAACTTCTCGAATGTTTCCCTGCATAGAGCTTTGGTGAATATGTCCGCGACTTGTTCCTCAGTCCTACAAGTCTCCATAGAAACAAGTCCCTTCTCTACACAATCCCTTATAAAATGATGTTTAATCTCAATATGTTTCATTCTACTATGATGTACTGGATTCTTAGCTACACATATAGCACTAGTATTATCACAGTAAATAGGGATATGATCAAAGTAGAGATTGAAATCACTTAGCTGATTCCTTAACCAAAGGAGTTGTGCACAACATGCTCCGGCAGCAACATACTCAGCTTCGGTTGTGGAAAGAGCTACTGAATTCTGCTTCTTGGACCCCCATGAGACAAGACAAGGTCCAAGGTACTGAGCCATCCCGGACGTTGACTTCCTATCACATCTGTCCCCGGCATAGTCAGCATCAGTGTATCCCTCCAGTGTCAAGGACTTATACCTCGGATACCACAGAACAAGGTTCTTGGTCCCCTTCAAGTACCTCAGGATCCTTTTCACAGCTTTCACGTGTGTTTCTCTCGGATCGGACTGATACCTGGCACAAACACAAACACTAAACATAATGTCAGGTCTACTTGCTGTTAAATACAGTAGTGAACCAATCATTCCTCTGTAAAGTGTTGGATCTGCCTTTGGAGAGGATTCATCCCTGGACAAGGAACTGCTGGTCGAACTTGGAGTAGCAGAGGGCTTTGACTGATCAAGTCCATACTTTTTCACTATCTCGGACAAGTACTTGGCCTGATGTATCTGAGTCCCATTCTCCATCTGCTGAATCTGAAGTCCCAAGAAGTAGGTCAATTCCCCGACCATACTCATCTCAAATTCACTTTCCATAAGCTCAGTGAACTTCTTCACCAATTCATCACTGGTTGAACCGAAGACAATGTCGTCGACATAGACCTGACTACCAACAGATCCTTCTTTGTCCTCAGAAGGAACAATGTCTTGTCCACTCTCATATCCATGAGCTATTAGGAAATCTGACAACCTTTCATACCATGCCCTTGGTGCCTGTTTCAACCCATAAAGTGCTTTGTCAAGAACATAAACATGGTCTGGATGGACTGTGTCCTCAAAACCTGGAGTCTGTTTCACATAAACTTCCTCCTTCAGGTTCCCGTTCAAGAACGCTGTCTTCACGTCCATTTGATGGAGCTTGAATCCATGTTGAACTGAATAGCAATGAGAAGTCGGATGGCCTCTAACCTTGCCACCGGTGCGAAGGTCTCATCGTAATCGATGCCTTCTTGCTGATTATACCCTTGTACAACCAACCGAGCCTTGTTCCGGACAATGACTCCCTTCTCATCCTTCTTGTTCCTGAACACCCAACGAGTACCAATCACCTTTCTCTTTTCTGGTCTAGGTACAAGTCTCCAAACCTTATTCCTCTCAAACTGATGCAGCTCTTCTTGCATTGCCTGAACCCAATCTGGATCCTTAAGTGCATCTTCTACCTTCTTTGGCTCAATCAGGGATACAAACGCAGTCTGGACTTGTTCCCCCTGAAACGCTGCATAGCAATAGTAATCCCGAAGCCTGACATTTGGTTGTCTTTCTCTAGGGTTTCTTCTCAACGGAACCACATCTCCAATAACTTCCTCTACTGGATTCTGATCGTTGTTACCATCCTCAGCTACCTGATCCTGATCAATAGCTGGACTTGTTCCACCTGCTGTTCCTCTGGGACAGGTACTTCAACTGGATTCTCACAACATCTTCTGGATCCTCATCACCCACTTGTGCTGGATTCTCGTCGGACCTCCTGTACCTCATCAACACCCACTTGTGTTGGATAACCAATGATTCCTTCAGCATGGAACACATCTGGTCGAGCTAATACAAAGATTTCCTCTGCTGGTTCCTGTTGGACTTGGTCCTCTGCAGGCTTCCTTGGCATGACATTCTCGTCAAAGACCACATGTACGCTTTCCTCCATTTTCTGAGTTTGCTGATTGTACACCTTGTATGCCTTACTGTGAGCTGAATACCCTACAAATATACCTTCATCACTCCTTGGATCTAGCTTTCCTAGCTGATCCTTCCCGTTGTTGTGAATGAAGCACTTACACCCGAAGACTTTCAAGTGAGAAATGTTGGGTCTTCGTCCTTTCAGCAGCTCATACGGAGTCTTGTTCAAGATTGGTCTCAAATAGGCTCTGTTCAACACATAACAAGCTGTATTCATTGCTTCTCCCCAAAACCTCTTAGACCAGCCACTTTCCAGCAACATAGTCCTGGTCATATCCTCCAGGGTCCTGTTCTTGCGTTCCACTACCCCATTCTGCTGTGGAGTCCTTGGCGCTGAAAAGTTATGATAAACTCCCTGACTGGCACACCAGCTGATGAAATCTGCATTGTCAAACTCAGTACCATGATCTGATCTGATACTTTCAGTTTCTGACCCAGCATTGTTTCCACAGCCTTGACCCAAACCTCAAACTGATCAAATACCTCAGTCTTGGAAGAAATGAATATTGTCCATGTATACCTGAATAATCATCAACCAAACGAACACATACTTGTTACCTCCAATGGTCTGAGTCCTCATAGGTCCACAAAGTCCATATGCACTAACTCCAAAGGTCTGCTGGTACTGACTACATTCTTAGGCTGAAATGAAGTCCTGGTCTGCTTGCCTCTAGTACAAGGAACACAAACCTGATCGGGAACATGACTCACTTCTGGTAACCCACGAACCAGTTCCAACCTCTGAAGCTTTTTCATCAACCTGAGATTCACATGACCTAGACGCCTGTGCCATAAACCTGAATCATCTGCCTTTGAAGACAAACATAGATACTCGTCTGGGTCAAAGTCCGGATCAGTCATATATACTCCATTTTCCATGATGCCTTTGAGAAGAATCTTTCCTGTTCTTAGAGACTGTGCCTTGAATTTCACCTTTACTTCTGTTTCCAAAGGTAATTGAACCTCCGGAATGTTGTTGTAGAGAAGAGAAGTAGTCCACCTTTCCAGTCATGTGGCTGGAGCATCCACTGTCTACATACCAGGGACCTGTTCCTCTCTCTACCTGCACAGAAATGATTAGTTCTTACGTACCCAAATTAGCTTAGCCTTTTTGGGTTTCAAGTCAGCACAAAAGTCAGCACTAAAAGTGTTCTTTGGAGAATTTAAAGCATCAGCTTTGACACTCTGATTCTTTCCGGTACAAGTCCTCTGCTTTGGAAATTTTCTGGCATGACAGCTTTTCCAGAGATGACCTTCCTGTCCACAGTGATAACAGATTTTCCTTTTTCTGAAATCCACCTTTTTGAACTCATCAACCTTTTCCTTCTGTTTGTTGAGGTTGACTCCAGCTGGTCTTTGTCCTAGGGCGCTTTTAGCCCAAATCTGGTATCCTTTACCATATGTCCTTGCCTCGTCATGGAGATCCACCTTTACCCGTGGAGTGCTCCTGGGCTCACCAGCTCTTGGACCTCTTTTCAGAATGGTCACTTCACCATAACCTAGTCCCGGTTTAGGTTTCTGAACTCTGGAACTGTTCCTTCTAGCCATAGGTTCTTGAACCTGCAAAACAGCTTCTCGTTTTCTAACGAGATCATCCTGAAGTTGCCTTATCTGGGCAGACTTCTTCTCAATGACAGCTTCTTGTTTAGCAACAAGGTTAGACAATTCATCATTCTTATCACAAAGCCTTCTAATAAGAAACATTAAAGTAGAATGTGATGTATATTTAGATGAATCAGAAGAGGAAGATTCTACCTCAGATGTAGATGATTCTCCCTTTGCCATTAAGCAGTAATTCTTTCTGGACGATCTAGACCCAAACAGACTATCTAGGTCACTGTCCTCATCTGAATCACCCCAAGTTGCTATCATAGCTTTCTTGTCTTTCTGTTTCTCATCCGTTTTGTCATCCTTTGACTTTTCCTTGTCAGCTTTATCCTTCTTTTTCTTTCTGCAATCTCTAGCAAAGTGTCCCTTTTTCTTGCAATAGAAACACTCATCATCCTTACCGGCGGTGCGTTTGGAAGACGAGTCCTTTGACCCAAGTTTCTTACTTGCGATCTGCAAAGCCTTGGACAACAATGCCATGTCTGACTTATCATCGGATTTCTCATCGGATTCCTTTTCTTTTTCTTTGCCTTTTCCTTTGCCCTTACTGTTTGAGGACTTAGACTTCTCCTTGTCTTTGTCCTTCTCACTGACCAGTGCTATCTGCTTCCCACTCCTCTGGGGTTCACGTCCCTCAAGCTTACATTTCTCGATGAGCATGTTACTTTCCAGCTTTGAGACTAGTTCCTCAAGAGTAATCCTCTTAGTATCTGGGAGAGCAGCCAGAGTCCTTGATATGTTATCCCATGCTGGACTTAATCCTTGCAGAAAATGGTGAGTAACTTCCCATTGTTCAAATTCCTTTCCCAATCTGGACAGTGTAGACAAACTTCCCTGGAACTTAGAATGATAGTCATGAAGCGACTCATCCTTTCCTTGACGAAGGGCATTATACTTCATCTGAGCAGTAATGATCCTGTTCTTCTTCACATCACCAGAACCTTCATAAATTCTCTTGAGAGCGTCCCAAACTTCTGAAGGATCTTTGTACATCATGACCTTGTCCAGATCACCAGGTTCAAGTGCAGAATGCAAAACTTTCATAGCCTGAGCATTTTTCTGGAGTTTCTTGTAGTCTGCAGTGGTGTAGAAAGCCCTGGGTTTCTCTTTAGTTGGATCAGTATCATCCTGGATGATTTGACGACCTTGTTCAATAATCTGCCAAACTTCTCCGTCCAGTGCGAGGACATGTTCCTCAAACCGAATTGCCCATGAAGCATATTCTCCTACCTTCAGCTTTGGTGGAGTAGCAAATGAATCTCCTGACATACCTGCAATGCTCAACAAGATCTAGAACCAGCGGCTCTGATACCAATTGATAGGATCGCTTGTTAGCAGTAAAGACTAGGTCTAAGACTTGTTAAGGACTAAGACCAAGTTAGCAGGTACTTGTTCCTCAGAAATATAAATGCAGCGGAAATTCGTCTAATGATTGTTTTATTAATCAATAGACTGTACAAACGTTGCAATGTCTATACAATAGTATCTCTAACTATCAAAAACAGTCACCTTAGCCCGTAGATTAAAAACCCACAATCGTGACTCTTAGGACAAGTCCCTCTGCCCTGCACGCACTTGCCGTACGCTCCTTCCTTCTGAAAATCAATGCTCCGATGATCAGAAAACTTGCACGCTAGCTCTTTGCACTCTCCTTGCAATTCACCAGACTTCTTGCACTTTTGCTCGCTTGCATGAGCTGATTTATCTCCGAGTATATGTAGGATAGTGGTTAGTGACCGTTTGATCCATTACTCCACTCCTTAGAATCAGCTGCATGTCTTCCCGTGAAAATCTCCAACTACCTTGACTCGGTCAGTTATCTTCCACGAGCTCAACGTCTCTTCACGTCGTGTAACAACCTCAACGTTCAGCCTCAAGTCATCCCATGTTTATCTCAACTGATTTTTGACTCGTTCTTGACTGCGTCCAGTTCCTGTTCCTCACCTGTGTCTATCAGGACCATGTCCTCTGCACACTCAACTTAAATATAAGTAACGTGTTGTCATCATCAAAATTCAACATGAGGATCATGTATCAACAGAATTTTTGATCCCGTAAACATGGGCAGGTAAAATGGTCAGACGGTAAAAAGTTTGAGGACAAATTTGTGGAAATGCTCATCAAATATGGATACAAAGGTTCATACATGTCGAAAGATTGGTTGAAGCAGCCAGTCTTTATCCAATCATTTGCTCCAACTTCACTTGTATATATATCAAACTTTACTGATTCACCGAAAATCTTCCTGATTGATGACGTGGATATACCAACCCAGGACACAAATCAGGTTTTGTTCCCCTTAGTTCACTAAATACAAACCTTTATAAATTTCTCATTTAAGCTATTTCACATCGTCTTTTTCGTGTAGTCCTACTGGGAAATCACTTCAGATAGTTACTTGAACTACATCAAGGAATACGTGATAGGAATCGGACCTTGGAAGGATACAATAGTTCCAGCGGTAAACAACCATCTCGAACCACCTACTGATTTGGTTGCCAGAGCACATGCACTTAACCTGCAGGTATGGATAATTCCTGTTATTCTTTTTGCAAGACTCATGATTGCTGTTTTTCCTATGTAGTACAAATGATGCATATGCATGAAATAGAAACAATACTTCAACACCATAGACTGAAGCCTCATCTGATAACATAGCTTCAGTGACACTTCCAAATGAGACACGTACTGACGTACTCATGACAATATTTGATCTTTCATACAAGTTCGAACTTATGCGTGGCTGAGGCTTTTGTTCCGTTTTGGTTTATTTCGACGTCGGTCATCCATTTTATAAGCATCTTTTACCTTGTAGGTGCATCCATATACTTTTAGAAACGAGAATCAATTCTTGCATTTCAACTTTAGCCAAGATTCGTACAAAGAGTACGAATATTGGCTCAAAGTTATAGGAGTGGATGGGCTTTTCACAGACTTCACAGGCAGCCTCAACAATTATCAGGAACTTGCAACTCCTTTATCCCCCAAGGATGATGACAATGATGCCTCCACAGTACTGAACAAGATAGCACAACTGCTTGCATTGTTTGGGAAGAATTAACAGTTGGCATAAAAGCATTGTATTTATTTAACTGTTGGTTCAAAGGTTAATTACCCGATTCTTTGTTTCTATACTCATGTCTCGTGCAATAGAATCAGCTTTCCTTTTCGTTTTCATCTTTATATCAGCTTTGATATTTTGCATGTAACTTTTTTAGCATTTTTGTATTGCTATTTTGAACATAAACGTTGCCCATCCAGCAGACCAGAACACAATTGTTGTCTCTATGGTTTTAATGGTTGAAAGGGAGGCTGTCAGCTTGGATCCCACTGTATGACTTGTTACTATCAAATTGATGTTGTGATTAAGACAATTCATGCTCCCCCCATTACTCTACTGATATCTAACTTAACTATGTATCTTCTTTGCTCACTTCTCTGATAGGGCACACTACATTGTCTTCAACTGTCCCAATCTCAATCTCCATTATTAGTTGCAATATTTTCTTTGTTGCTATCTATGAGCATCTTTGTTATCAAGATAAAATCTTCAGCAAAAATGGATTTCTTAATTAAAAACATCAGCATAATGCCCTAACCCTAGCTATATCTAAACCCTAACAGGACTCTCAAAGAAAATTCAGAATCAAATTACCCAAAAACTCCAAAAATCTCTACCAGATAATTTCTGAGCACATGTCCAGAATTACGGGACCATCAACCATTTTGTTTTAGTAGTTTCTGGCAGGTCAGAAATCACAAGTCCTTATATACTGAATGTGGAAAAAAGCAAGCCAATTAACTGCAATAAAAAATAGAACTTTCTTAACTTGAAGCATGAAGCTCTTCAATTGCATGCTTTCTTGGGTTCTTCCCTACTACCAAAAAGGTTTCAGAAACAAGAGGTTACACATTGCTCAGAGAGCTTCAGAATTTTCACTGTCAGTCGTACAGCAATAATTGTAAACTAACTGTCAGAAAACACACTATCAAAATCAAATAGCTGACTTTAGTAATCATATATTCATATGTTTAATTAAGATTTTTTTAATCAGAAACCACAATATGATACAAATTTTTTATGAAAAATTAATCCACTAAAATCCATAGAAAATATATTTCTGCAAAAGTACACACGTATGAAAAAACACTTTCAAACTAAGACTGATTCCAGTTGCATTATCCAGCTAAGCATATTTTACATCAATCAATAGTCCTTGTTAACAACCGAGGAGGATATAAGTGTATCATTAAACATTTAAACTACAACGCTTTCTTGAGTGGTTGCGTTACCCTTATACATCTAAAACCTGCTAGCTATTTTATCCTAATTGAAAATTAATAAGCGCTACTTCTTATGGGACACTCTACTATAGGATTTAATACAAACCCTAATAACAAATCATATAGGCAAGTTAACTAGCTGCATAGATTTGGCTTTTGCACCTATATTTACAGAGGTCAATCAGTTTTGGATCCATGATATATTAATTAATTAATATACATGTGTGTAGTATATTATATCTCTTTTGTGATTCACTTGTAATAATGTTTAAATGGTCTTAATTCGAGATATATATTGGTCGTATAGGCAGTGATGTATTGGGACATATAATCAGATATACCCTAGTTGCTAAAAATCCTACTGGCAAAGGAGATGAATTGAGTGGTCCAGTTTCTACGTGCACAGAGTGGATTCATGCTTTTAAGAAGCCTTTACATGCATATACACATTTATACAAACTGGTCCCTCCTATATGTTATTACTGCTACCCTAATTTGATTTCTTCTCATTCCTTCTGTTAAAATGGAGAAAGAGAGAAGGAAAGGCAGAGGTTGAGAGAGTGCATGTTCTAGGGGTGATCACCAAAGCGTGAGCAACTTTGACTCCATTAATCATGAGAGATACACAATTGCAATATATCCAAGAACTCTCCAGACACATATTTAACCACTCTTTGAATCTATCTGCTAGAGAGGTGACATGGTAATCTTCTAATAAATGAATATAATTGAATCAATAACTCCTGCTTAATGGCTGCCTAACTCAAAGACAAAAAAAAGACTATGTACTAGTGACTAGCTTCATTAGGAAATTTAAGTACTCTAAAAGTTTAGCTTCAACCATACAGCAACTTAGAGAACGCTACACAACCATTTGAAATTGAAAGCCTCAATTAAAAATGCTAAAGAACTAACGATTAGTTTTCACTACATATATTGAGGTATTAGGGTTAATTCCATCGCTTGGCCGTATGGCTTCTCATTTGTACACTTTGATGAATAAGTCAACCATTATTTTGTTTTCATCTAAATACATGTTCATATGCTTTATTTATATTATCTGATTATCTTCAGTTTAGATTCATGAAATGTTAGCATTGACCATTAAAGCAATGTCTCACTAGATGTCTAACAAAGCATTCCTAACCCAGCACATCTTTTATACTCGATACCCTTGCTAGTATGGTCCCAAAGTCAACTTCAACATCCTCTCTTTCAATTCATTAGCGCCATAATAAGCATGTTCCCGTTCCATTAACGAAATCGTACAACAATTTGTGAATTTGACATGAAATCAATGGAAATTGGAAAAAAATCATGTAAGAGTAGTTAGATCAAGGTTTAGCGAAGTGTCCCTACATGACGTGTTTACATGGATTGGCGCCACAAGTAAGCGAACTATACCATACAGCCATACCTTTCTTTATCTTCTCTGTAACAACAAGGGTGTATAGCCCTCCTCGTTGTCTTCAGTTCGTTCCTCATTTTCCTTCTCTCTCTCTCTCTCTCTCTTCAGAAAACTGCAAATTAAAAAGCTGCTTAGTATTTCAAGGGTGTTGAATTCGCAAGCTACTTTATCCTGAAGATATCACTTCTCTAGGAGATAGGGTTTGAAGAATGCAAAGGTGAGGAAATCTTTATCATTCTTTACAATTTGTTATACTGGATTCAACTGATTTGAGGGTGGAGTATGCCTTTGCTGCAGTCACTGTGTAAGAATAAAACCTTTATTTCTATTATTCCATTGAAATTGGGAATTAATGAATTGAGATCATGTAGTATTGATGCAGATCTGTCTATGCTTGACATCAGATTTCATTGCAGGTAACTGAAATGATATCACCAACTAATGAAAGTGAATTTCAACAAACAAAAAAGGAAGAATCAACTCCTTACGGTACCTCTAAATATGGTAACAGTAAAACAATTTTGTCTAGCTCAAGACAGTGGTCAGCCTTCAGAAATCCAAGAATTGTGCGTGTTTCACGGTCGTTTGGAGGTAAGGACAGGCACAGCAAGGTGTGTACCGTACGAGGCTTGAGGGACAGAAGAATAAGACTTTCTGTACCAACTGCAATCCAACTGTATGATCTGCAAGAACGGTTAGGGCTTAGCCAGCCTAGTAAAGTCATAGACTGGCTAATGGACTCAACAAAAGATGACATTGAGAAACTCCCACCTCTCCAACTTCCCCAAGGCAGCTTTGGCCAGTTCCTCCAGCAATCAATTATTGGAGGCATATCTTCATCACAAAATGATCAAATTGCAAACCCAAACACAAATCTTCCGCTTTTCTTTGATGGAAACTCGGCCTTGTTTTCAAGGAAAGATACCGGGATCAACATTAACAACAACAATGATTTCTTGCAAGATGTTGGAGATCAAAGATCTAAGTATTGGGATTATTTAGATGCAGCTTCCAAAACCAAAAGCAAGGAAGTTGAACGAGATAATGAACTCAATAACGATGAGAAGATCAGGTGGATGGAAATGAACAACCAACATGCAGGTTTAAATCATTTTCAAGGATTAAGAGGCTACAACAACAACAGCAACCAGGTCTTAGCTCAAAACTTTTTCCCAGTTGCAAGTGACTCTCCCTATAACCCTTACAATCAAAATTGGGATCAGCTTGAAAACCGCGGAATCACTTCATCCACACATCAACCTAGGAATGATCACAACAATACAAGCTTGCTGTCTGCTTCTTCATCATCAACGTTTGGCTCTCTTAATCCTTCTGGTGGACAACAACTCATCTTCTGTCCACCTTCTACTTCGACATTCTTCCCAGTAACAACTACAACATATCCTCCATACTCTACCATGTCTCTCGAGGCTTCTGCTGATCCAAGACACATCAACAGCCATTTCCACTTATTTAGTCCCAGTTCTTCCATCAAGACATTCCAGCTAAACAATGAAAACCCTAATAAGCTTCTTCAGTCATCTCACAGTCAGGATGAGGACGACTCAAGTTCGTAAGGCAAGTTTATGACAAAAAGCATACTTATGTAAAACACTTTTTTTTTCATTTTGAGCTATACACATGGTTGATATGACTCATATGACCACATATGAAAACTCATGTTATATGTTTGCATGCTCTAGGGGTTTTTATACATTACCAAATTCATCAATCAATAATATTGGTTGTAATACACAGTCTTTCTAGCTTAATTAGGTAGCTAAGGTGGAGTTGGAGAGACCAACAGGCAACATCTAGACACAACATCCATCAATAAAACTTGCGCTTTTAATGATTTGTTTTTTTCATTTAGTGTTGTTCTTTTTTTGTTCAAAATATTAAGAATGTACTACGTACTTAAACTTGTTCTTAGTTTTCCCTGTTTGGTATGGATTTTAGTGTTCAAGAGGGCCGGGGAACTTTTCAATTGCTAAGTAATCAAGAGGAAGCATGCATGCCATTTTTTAATAAAATTATAAGACAAAAAACCAAACATAAATTCATATCACAAGAAAACCTCGATGCATCCTGAGTCATTTGTGTGTTGGGAAAGAGAATGGAATTACTAATTCCAGATGATATTGATACATGCATGCTTGCTAAAAGTATATGCATGGAAGCAGAATAGAAATTTAAATGATGGAATCCCTTTAATATGCATACAAAAATTTGAATCTTAATTATTGGAAGAGTTGAGACGATTGATGCCATTTTGAGTCCAAACTTCCGCTATGGCATGAAGAAAATTTCATATTAATTTTGAATCCAAGATTGTTTATGGAAAATGAAAAGAGAAAAATATGAGAAATTACTGTTTAGTCGAATCAGTACACTACATTTTAATATACTTAGAAATTTATTTCATTACTCGGGAGAAATAATAACAGATACAATGCCATCATCAGCTCTAGCAGGAGAACTGTTTAGTGAAGCACCTTCTTGGGCACTAGGAGCACTTTTGGGCAGCAAGCCACCTTTTCGGGCACTGTCGTGCATTTTGGTACCTACAAAGGATTGATTTCCTGCGGTCTGCTCTAATCCATGTTTTCAGTTGTATGCTAAATCAATACTTATACCTTTAGACGCGATATCAGCCTCACCCTAAGAAATGAGATTTTTGCACAGAAATGCACCTTCTTGGACACTCACGAATTTCTGTGGCCTGTTCTGTTCAAATATTCAGATTTTTCTTCATGTATTCATCTAAATCAACAACAACAAAATTTGCGACAGAAGTTATAAATCCGAACGAACCAAGCAGACGTGCAGATAACATGAATTGATTCTAAGAGTTGGGAGGCATCAAAATTGGGGATTTTACAAATACAAAAACAACTGAAAGCTAAGTAAAACGGAAGGAGCGGCGGATGAGACTACCGTTGACTTTCAGCGACGGAGAAGTAGTCGAAACCCTAGTTTCCATTTGCTGCCTGCGAACACAAAAATAACATATAATTTAATTATTTTAAATAGAAAATATAAAAAAAATATTATATATCAAAATGTTTTTCGTTGAAATATTATTATTATTCAAAAATCAAAAAATGTCCATAACCTTTTCTCAATTAAATTAATTAATAAAATTAATAAATTAACATTGATAAATTAAGTTCGGAAGAGGATCCGACGAGTAGCAGCGGAGCTACAGAAAGCGGAAGACGATGCAGAGGCTACTCGCTGCTTCCAGACTTTGCTCAAACAACCAATTCTCTTCTGCTTCTTCGATACTCCGCTCTTCTCCGTCTTCCCTAATTCACAAACTACCCATCAACAATCCCATTTCAACATCCTCCTCTTCGACTTTCATCAAGCAATCGTCGTCACATGCTTTCTATTCAAGCCCCACTTCATCTTACGCAGCCAAAAACATTTCCCATGTAAAAAGTTTCAATCTTTTTGTAAACCCAGTGTTTTCCAAATTGTGCCCTAGACTTTTGGGGGCAAGTGTAACTGGTTATGGAGTTAGGTTTTTCAGGCCTGGGTTTCCTAACAAGGGATTTGATTTCAAGCATTCTTCTTTTTCTAATCAAATTGGTGGATGGTAATTGACTATGCACTTTGTTTTATTAGATGATATGTGTGTGCTTTACATATGTCTTTTGATGAATTATATGCTTTTCTTGTCTATTTGATTTGTGTTCGCAGGAGATCGAGGTTATCTAGACTTTCGTCTGATGATGTCGTTCTGGGACTAATTGTGGCTAATGTTGCTGTTTTCATGTTATGGCGTGTTGCTGATCAGGATTTTATGCTTAACAACTTCACTGTGAGTTTTTTAATAGGAAATGCTCGATCTTTTTGGAGGATTTTTTGCTAGTTGTGAGATAGATTAAAAGACTATCAAGGATTGATTTGTATCTTAACATTCAATTATTCATTCAGAGAAATCATTTATGCTTCGAATGATCGATATTGGAAATATTCTATGCTTGTTGGCTGTTGTATTTCAATTTTGATGTATGGTTTCATTTAACAAAAGGAATATTCTGCTCTCGTCTTTGTTCTTTGTGCAGCTTTCTTTGAACAACTTCAAAAGTGGAAGGGTGTATACGATGATAACCTCTGCGTTCAGTCATATTGATGTTGGACACATAGTTTCTAACATGGTTGGACTTTACTTCTTCGGAACAAGTGTATGTTCACATGTTACTCTTTTTAAATTTCTAAAGCAGCTATATTTCTAACACTGATCTTGCATAGACGTATGATTAATTGTCGGTTGACAAACGAGTTAATTCAATTGCACGCTTTGCACTTATATTTGCAGCATCTGTTGACTCTTTTATGTATGGTATACAGTCTTGTAAGCTGTAAAGGTTCTCTGTGCTGCATCAATATTCAACTTATTCACATGACTTATGTCCTCCATTTTTTCTTGAAAATTTGTGGGAAAGAAAAATGTTTACAAAACTTTTAGCATTGTCATTTGAGGTGCTGCCCAGTAGGTACTAACCTTATCCAATAAAGAAAAGAACTTTCAAATCTATGAGACAATTTAATTGTTACGTAGCATTTGAGTTTGCAGATTTTTGAGGTGCCTCCAATAGTATGGTGGGATATTAGCTCTTTGTTTTGAGGAATTTATATTAACGTTTGTTTGCTTTCCCAGATTGGGAGATACTTTGGGTCCGAGTTCTTGGTGAAATTATACTTAGCTGGCGCCATTGGAGGCTCCATTTTTTACTTAATACAGCACGCTTTTTTTACTCCATCGTCAGAGGTACACTCAACAATTAGTCAAAGTACTACACTTCGATTTGTAGTTACGTCAATTGTGCATATTTTGTTCCATAATTTACATGCAGACAGTTGATCACTTCATCGTACATTGCATTATATTTTGGTTTCTCTTTTTTCTATTTTCATTTTAACACCAGCCATGCTCTTTCTTGTTACAGGGAAGACTATGGTCGAGGAACTCTTCAAATGCCCCGGCATTGGTCTGTATCTGTTGACTATAAATTTACTACTGAACTATTTGATAATAGTATTATCATTTTATGTTTAGCCAGATATGCTTAACTCATTCCTGAAAATAAGAATAGCTAATTGGCATTTGGGAATAGATTTTTGACCTTGCTAACTCATCTTAGAACGCCACTAACCCTACTTCCCTTAAAGGGAGTAATTGTATCTATCTCCGGGGCATACCTAGTTAGCTATCTTTAGAAGATTATGATTGAGAACACAAAGAATAGAGTTAAGTAAAATTGCATTATTTTAGAAGCCTTTTTCAGTTCGTGCCTTGATAATATGTATACATAATAAAGGTAAGCTGCGCCGACCTTGTAAATAATTTTGCAAGTACGAGAACGGTGTATGATTTCCTTTCGATGGTAACTGTTAGACACTGATACCAAGCTTGTGCAGTGTGATCATTTTTAACCACTAGCCACTGATAGTAATTGTAAACAACATGAACCATGATTGGCAACCTCTTTTGACTTTGTATAATTTTGCCAAACAAATGATCTAAACTTCAGTAGGCTTCGTTACTTCTGTAAATGTTACTGATAAAAACAAATTGTATCATTGCTGAATTTAGAGTAGGCGTCGAAAACTATTTATTTGAACTTCTTGATTTAGTTATGTGGCTATTGAGGTAGCTATTGAACTGGAGGTTGAAGCTGATTTGTTATAATTGGTTAGGGGGCGAGTGGGGCTGTTAATGCAATCATGTTGTTGAACATATTCTTATATCCAAGAGCAACTCTGTACCTGGACTTCATTATACCTGTTCCCGCCATATTACTGGTAAGTAACCGAACCAATGTATGTTTAGTTATTTTAAAGCTTTTTGATCCTTTGATGATAAAATACAATGACAGGGAATTTTCCTTATTGGAAAGGACATGCTGAGAATATTAGAGGTATGTAAACAGTTTTTTTCTTTATCCAGTTCGTTATGGTGCAAGCATTACATCACACTGATACATCTGGTGAAGCTTTGCTGCTTTTAGTATTTTCTTTGCTGACAAATATTAAAAAATGATTTTCAACAGGGTGACCAACATATATCAGGATCAGCTCATCTGGGAGGAGCTGTTGTAGCGGCCATCGCATGGAGGCGGATCAAGACGGGACGCTTGTGACCTGCCAGACTTAGCCCTTATACGCTTTCATTAGGACTCAAAAGTGCCTGTAAGCTGATATTTTCATCTTATAGAGCTCCCTATCCATTATCATGAACAGCATAATTGCACTGATCTGTTAGTTTACACATGTCCTCTTTCTTTCCGCAAATGCATCATATGTTGAAATTATACTCGAGTATCAATTAGTTTTTTAACTTCATTCTAATTAAACTTTTGTTGTACATGCTTATGTAGGTATTGTTTTGATCGGTGAAGGTTCAAATGAGACTTTAATACTACTGATATGACGTCGTTTTGTTTTTGGCCGCAACGATCCTAATACTTGATGCGCCATTTAGATCCTAAAACCTTTTATAGACTTCTTAGTATTCATTCACAAAAAGCATGATTGGAATGCTTATAACCATTTTACTAAAAGCATTTATTATAGAAGATCATACTGTTAAATATCTTTAATATTATCAATGTCACTGAAAACCGCAAATATCTATTGCCCAATTTTTATCTTTTTCTTCCCTAGCTTTTATCACAACTATGCAGATTGGCATAAATTGTTGAACTGGTATACCACAAATCAAGTTTTATGAATGTTAAAATGAACTCTAATTTTTTCGATTTTGAATTACAACTTTAGCTAAGATTTTATAAATAAATATGCAGATAAAGTAGTCAGGTAACAAACACTACACTGAAAATTATTTAGAGAAAAAAGTAGTTTAGCATTTAAAGTAAATGTCAAAAAAGATATTTCTCATCATAAGAAGTAAATGTTTTGTGAAATCTTTTAGCCATTGTATCATGTTTTTTTTTTTTTTTTGATCAAATGTGGATTTCATTTCATCAGAACATGAGTACATCATGGAATCATAATGAAATAAAACACGATGGTACAAGATTTGAGACAACATCCCTACTTCTTGAGTCGCCTCATCAAATGCGGTTAAACGAGCAGGCCATTAATCGGCACCATAACCATCGACATCCACAAATCCATGCATCCGGACATCCAAACATTTATTGGCTTCAAACCAAGCCTTATTTAAAAGCAGTACACTGCATAACAAAAGCCTAGATGGCAGAACAGACATCTCCAACGGAATAAACATCAAACAAAGATAAACAAATACATGCAATTTATTTATGATACATCAAAGAGAACAAAGAAGAAAAACAAGATCAGACCACATGCATGTGACCCCAGTGGAAGGATGAGTCCGATGGCGCAAAGATCGGCCACATGCATGTGACCGTGACCGGCGGAGGAGATGGAAGGCAGCAACAAATCAAAACTCCTAGGGGTGGAGAAAGAGATATTCATCAACCCATAAGGGAGATGAATCTCTTCTCCACCCCAAGAAGGCGGCGGAGGAAGGCGGCTAAAAAATTAGAAAAGGCAGAGAAGTCTTGAGAGAAGGCAGAGAAGAAGTTGAGATAGATCTTAATTAGCCATTGTATCATGTTAAAGTATAGATTACTTTTTGCATTTTTGTAACTAATAAATTCCATATGATCATTACCAAGAATGTTTTAATCAATGTAATTTGTTTGGGAAAACTAGACAATGTTTATTGTGTTAAAATTTAGTAATCCAGTAACTTTAACTAGTTTTTACACTATCATTTAGTTCCTATATAAAATGTATTTGGGTGATAGTAATTTATATTGCAGAAGAAAACATGGAGTTTTGTAGTAGAGTTTTGATAGCATTGAGCTTGACTGTTTGTTTCATTTCATCTGCATTTGCCACTTCAGGCACTGCAACTTTTTACACTCACTATCGCCGTAAGTAACTGTTATGGCTAGTTTTTGGCACTGCATTTGTACTTTTATTTGATGTTTGACAGCTTCGGCGTGTTATGGGTGGAAAGATGATGGAGTTATGATAGGCGCAGCAAGTGATGCTTTGTGGAACAATGGTGCAATTTGCGGGAAGTATTTTACTGTGAAATGCACTGGCCCAACGAACCCATATCCGCATTCATGCAGAGGTGATGGTACTGTTAGAATCAAAATTGTAGATCATTGTCCGGGTTGTGGTGGCACGTTAGACTTATCTAAAGAAGCATTTGCAAAAATTGCTGACCCAGTTGCTGGAAGAGTCAAAATCGACTTTTGGTAAAATTTGTGAAATCAATTTGAATAATAAAAACTTCATTTTTTCGTATCTTGTACGAACTCATGTCCGCATTCCTGCAGTGGAACGCTCGAGGTTTCTCGAGAAGCATTTTTACAAAAATTGCTGATCCAATTCCAGTGGTAATGAACATTGAGTAGCATAAATCGTATGACATTTGTTTCAGAAGAAGATATAGTCTAGCATCAAAGCTTCACTTCTTCATCTATCATGCTTACCCTTTTGATGATGAACTATTTTAATTAATGTACAAAAAATTGATAATCAAAATATTAAAATGAAAGAATTTGACTGCAAAAGTATCAAGAAAACCATTTGAACTGGTTACTGTTTATAAAGCATGAGGGAAATTACAAACTCTGGCGACTGGTATCTTTATCACATAATTCCCACCCTTATGTGCACTACATAATTTGTACAGCGGAACAAACTGCGCTGAATGACAAAAAAGTCTAATGAGGTTATGATTCACTTGAACCTATGAACAAAAGATTGAAACAAGAAGGGGAATCGAAAGTCATTTGATAATGCAGTTTAACAGACACTTCGCAACAGTTAGTTGCTCAGAGTTGGACTTTAAATGATAATGCAGACAGATATGTCCTGCTTGACAGAATCACACCCACTTAATTCTAAAGGCGCTGATTTTACATAACACAAACCAGAATTTAAAATAACTTCATCATTTATAAGCAACAGCCTCAATTGCCACTCCCACCAAATAGATAGTTCAGGGAAGATCCACCACCAGGAGCTGCGTGAACCTTGGTTGTAGGTCGATCCTGTCAGAGACACCAACAACAACAAAAATTCAGTCTATTCCCATTTCCTATGATTGTAGAAGCACCTTACTTCCATCAATTTCCTAAGACGCATTGACAAGCAGAAACATAAGTCACTAATCTACAAGCTCAAGCTTCATTTTTGTAATGCAGAATTAACATGTTGCTACAAAATAGAAATAACTGACACTAAGATAAGTTTCATTAGAGAATGAGAACTGCAGAATGCAGACACCATCTTTTTTAAGTTAAATTAAAACTATTTTCACAGTTGAAATAGGGGAGTTTCTGAATGAGAAACTAATATTTTAGATTATATACATAACTACATAAGCAGAAAGTACTGCCAATCCATGTCTGATATTTCTCCGTTAATGTCGTCATTTCCACAAACATAATAAATTTGAAGAGAGGTCCAATATCAGAGTAAATAACATACCGTAATGAAATTTCCAGTATTCTGACCATCAGCCCGAAAGTAGTTATTGGAAGGCTTAGCTGGGATGCCAGCTGGAATTTGCTTAGTAATATCGACTTGGGTTGTCACATCAGTAGCACTAGTCTTTCGAGGCGGACTAGCAGCCGGTGCTGGAGTAGGGACTTGAGGCGCTTCACTTGCTGTCTTAGCAGGTTTTGGAGCATCCCCTCCACCAAAAAGGTAACCAAGAGAACTCTCTCCACCTCCAAAGCTGACTCCACGACCCATAATCAAACTCAAACTGAATTCTTCGTCCCGACACACTAATCATAGAAAAATTACATCAGCTACACAAATTCATAAAAAAGCAAAAATGTAAATTACAAATCAACAAAAGTGATGTCCATTTATTTGCAAATATCAAATCATACACCAAATCAAAGATTCCAACAGAGTCTTGATGTTACAACAAATAGAATTAATATCAATAAAAAATTAGGAATGAAAGGAAAAAGATTGTAAAAATGAATGGAATATGATAAATATTGAATTAGGGTTTGGAAGCGAATCAGAGAAAGAACATCAAATGGATCTAAAAATGATGAAAAACAGAGATAGAAATTAACCAGAATTATGAGACCGGAGAGTCGGAGGAATCAAGGCTGTCGTTGATCAGATCGGATCTGAATGGGGAATTGAGGAGTGGCTAGAGAGGTGTATTTATTGTGCAAGTGTATGATGGGAACGAGATTGAGAAAGGAAGAAAAACAGAGGAAGGGAGGAGATGAATGGAGAGGATTTAGAGGGAATGAAGGAGATAGAAATTCTGGGTAAGCACTCTTGTCTCTATTACAAATAATAAAGGTTTAAATAGTGTCTTGACACCCTCTCACCATGAAAGTCAGTACATTATAGGCACTAAATTAAGGACAGCAATTCTACTCTGTTGTTGCAGGTTGTGGTCCACACTCATGGGTCTAGCAGGTATTCCGTTGGTGAGTATTTCCTGGACCTGACGATCTCTCTGCGACTCCCAGATGGTCCCCTATCTCCAGCTGGCCCTCTGTCCCTTGCCCAGCTCTTAACATTGCCGGCCCCATCGAAAGTGACCTTGTCCTCAAGGTCAAAACTTGGATATGCTTCAATGAACCCAGCAGCATTTTCCCAAGTAGAATCAGAAACCGGTTGATCCTTCCACTGAACCAAAAATTGAGGTTGCCATTGTCCACCAATGCGGACTTTTCTGAAGTTAATGATTTTTGCCGGCTCTAATTCTGGGTTGGAATGCTGAAAATAGTCAGGAAGTATCACTTCTTGTTCCAGCGGAGTTCCAAGACACCGTTTCAATAAGGAAACATGGAACACGTTATGGATGCGTGCACTAGCTGGGAGTTGTAGTTTATAAGCTACTGGTCCTACTCTTGCTTCGATAGGAAAAGGGCCATAATACCTGCGTGCCAACTTAGTTGTTCTTTTGTTCCTTAGTGATACTTGTCTGTATGGTTGTAATTTGACAAATACATAATCTCCAACAGCAAACTCTTTGTCTTTTCGATGTGCATCAGCCATTTGTTTCATACGGTGTCGAGCCCTTTCTAAATTGGCCTTCAGTGAGTGCAACAGGCTATCCCTAACGACCATTAAGTTGGCGACATCAGCTACTTTAGCTCGTTCACCCAATTGATCTCGAATGGAGGGTGGTGGTCTTCCATACACGGCTTCAAAAGGTGTAGTATTAATTGACGTGTGCCAAGTCGTATTGTAACTATATTCTGCCCAGTGAAGCCATTCGGTCCAATCTGTTTGGCTGTCATTTACAAAACAACGCAAATAATCCTCCAAGGTACGATTGACTACTTCCGATTGTCCATCAGTTTGAGGGTGATAAGCGCTGCTGGTGGCTAATACCGTGCCTGAAGCTTAAAGAATTCTTGCCAAAACTTACTCATGAATATCTTATCGCGATCAGAGATGATGCTGCTCGGAAATCCATGTAATCTACATATTTCACGTACAAAAATGCTGGCCACCTCCGGCGCGGTATGCTCTGAGTGTAGAGCTACGAAGTGAGCATATTTACTTAAACGATCGACCACCACCATAATTGAAGTTTTCCCTCGTGACATTGGCAAGTGTGTAATAAAATCCATAGAAACATCCTCCCAAATTTGATTCGGAATCGGAAGTGGCTCTAATAAACCTTGCGGAGCTGTGGTGATCGATTTCACTTGCTGACAGATATTGCATTCGGCCACAAATTCCTTAACATGCTTACGCATCCCCGACCAAAAAAAATTAGCAGCAACCCTATTGAAGGTTCTCTGGACTCCTTTGTGACCTCCAATTGGAGTGCTATGATATTCCTGAATAATTAGGTGTTGTAAAGCGGTATCAGCAGGCACAAATAATTTATTCTTATACATGAGAAGCCCCTCATGCACAACAAAACCTACATGATCCCCTGGTGTGTTTTGGACGGCTGTCATTAATGCTTGAGCTTCCGGATTCTTTCGAAATAATGTCCTTAAGGCACTGAGAATTCCTAATATTGGTTTTGACACACCTTGAAGTGCATGAAATGTCCCGAAACCATATAGCTGTGAGTTGACTTCATCAACAACACTGTGTGGTGATCTTGAAAGAGCGTCTGCAGGTCTATTTTCGCACCCAGGTTTATATTGAACTTCAAAGTCATAACCTTGCAATTTGACTATCAACTTCTGCTGATCCGGAGTATGCACTGCTTGAGATAAGATTGTCCGCAGAGGTTGATGGTCTGTTTGCACAATAAAGTGAGCTCCGAGAAGATATTGACGCCACTTTTGTACTGCTGAAACCAAAGCATACAATTCTCTATAATATGTTGATGATGATTGCACAGTTGAAGTTACTTGTCTGCTGTAAAAGGCTATTGGACGTCCCTCCTGCGTGAGTACAGCTCCAATTCCAACACCTGACGCATCAGTTTGAATCACAAAAGTTTTAGAAAAATCCGGCAAGGCAAGAGTAGGTGTCTGTGTCATCACCTTCTTTAGTGATTCAAAGCACAAGTTGTTTCTTCTGTCCACATAAATGAATCTTTTTTAAGTAATTGAGTAAGTGGGGCAGCTATGTTAGCATATCCTTTGACGAATCGACGATAGTATCCGGTTAATCCCAAAAATCCACGTAACTGTTTAAGATTGACAGGAACAGGCCAATGAGAAACAGCCACTATCTTTTCCGGATCGACTTCCACGCCTTGGTGATTAATAATGTGACCCAAGTACGAAATCCAATTCCTGCCCAATTCACATTTTGAAGATTTAGCATAAAACTGATGAGTATGAAGAAGATGAAGTACCTCTTTAAGGTGGTTGATGTGATCTTCCCACGATTGGCTGTAGATTAAGATATCATCAAAAAATACCAAGACGCTACGTCGTAATAATGGCCGAAATAACTCATTCATCTCTGCTTGAAAAGAGGATGGTGCATTTGTCAAGCCAAAAGGCATTACGAGAAATTCGTAATGGCCTTCGTGAGTTCTAAATGCGGTCTTATATATATCAGATGGATGCACCCGCAACTGATGGTACCCAGCTCTGAGATCCAATTTGGTGAAAACTTTGGCACCATAAAGTTCATCTAACAGTTCGTCGACAGTAGGGATTGGAAAACGATCCTTTATTGTAACTGCGTTCACAGCCCGATAATCCACGCAAAACCTCCATGTGCCATCTTTCTTTTTGACTAGCAAGACCGGAGAAGAGAATGGACTATTGCTAGGTCTGATAATACCTTCCTCTAGCATCTCCTTAATAAGTCTCTCAATTTCAGTTTTTTGAAAGTGGGGGTAACGATATGGTCGAACGCGTACGGCTCCAGTGCCCGGTAAAAGAGGAATTTTGTGATCTGTTTTGCGGGGAGGAGGTAACCCCTTAGCTCGTCCGAACACATTGGCAAATTTTAAAATGAGTAATTTCAGAGCATCAAAGAACGAAGGATCGATATCTGTAGGGAGACTGGGTAGTTCCTCTTGAATAGGTTTCTGATTCTCTGTAATAGGGTGAGTAGATGGTGGTATCAATGAGGCACTCATATGCAGTAAACAACCGATTGACTGCTGATGTTTGACCTTTTGCAATTGGGCTAGTGTTAGTTGTGCCGGTTGGGCTTGCTCACGGAGCCCTTGTAGGTGGATTGTCTGACTACCTCTCTTAAATCGCATCCAAAGTTCTTGGTAACAAAATTTGGTTGTGCCGATATCAGATAGCCATTGAGCTCCGAGGACTAGGTCAGCGCCGAATACGGGTAAAAGGTGTAAATCTACTACAAACTGATGTTTGTCGATAACTATTGGTGTCTGCTCACAAATCCCTTCGCACTGCATCAAATCTCCATTGCCCACGGTGACATTCAGATTAGGTGATGGTGCAATTTCTAATCCGAAATGGCGTGCCAATCTAGTCTGAAGAAAGTTGTGTGTCGATCCACTATCCACGAGGATTACAATTGAGTATCCTTTGATGCTTCCTTTGAATCGAAGTGTACTCGGTAAGGTCCGCCCTTGCAAGGCATGGAATGTAATACTTGGATTCTCCAAAAGTAGAGGTGCCGGCTCTGTAATTGGTGGTTCAACTTCTGGATATTCACAGTGTTCCTCACTATCAAAAATTTGATCTGCAGGATTTTGTTCATCTTTATCTGTCAAAATGAGACACTGAAAACGAGCTTTGCATTGATGACCAGGAAGGTAACGTTCGTCGCAAGTATAACAAAGTCCTTTCTCTCGTCTAGCGGCGGCTTCGCTGTTAGTAAGTCTTTTAATAGGAAGTCTTTGGGCACGAACTGTAGAGAAAGCCTCAGATTGCGTTGTAGGAGTGTTAAAACTTTTGTTCATAGTTGACCGAAATGAGATTCCGCGCAAAGATTGCAGTTTCTCTTCTGCGATTCGGGCCATTCCCATAGCTTCTTCGAGTGTCTCAGGTTTTAACAACACAATCTCTCGGTGGATCTCATCTTTGAGACCAGCAAGAAACCTGCACAAAAGGTTTTGGACAGTTAAACCGGGTGAGCTAGTAGAAAGTGTTTCAAAAGCTCCAATATAAGAAGCCACTGTGCCAGTTTGAACCAGTTTGTTGAGAGCTACTTCAGCACTCCAGTAGGCATGTGGTCCAAATCGTCGCCTGAGATCCCTCGTAAGTTGAACCCAGGATGTAATCTGACTAGTTGCATGTTTCCATTGGTACCATCGAAGTGCCTCGCCGGTCATATAAAGAGGTGCTACAGCTAACATCTGATCCGGATGAGTTTCCTGCATATCAAAATACCTTTCAAGTTGAAAAAGCCAACCTTCAACACCTTCTCCATTAAAATAAGGAACATCTACTTTGGGCGATCTGAGTGAGCGAGAAAGATGTTCATGTTGTGGGTTGTAAGTGAGTTGATGAGTAGGTTGAGTCTGATGAGGAGTGGGAGGGGGAGTGGTCTGAGGAGTGGGTGAAGAGATGTTAAGAGGTATGGGTGGAAAGGAAGGGGTAGGCAACAATGGTGGGGGTGGGTTTGGAGTGACTGGTTGTTTGTCTTGGCGTGGTCCTGGGTCAGGGCGGGATGCGCGAAGGCTAGCTTGAACCTCTTCCATGGATTTTGACAGTTTATTAAGCTCCTGAATGACTTGATGCATCTCACGGTTTTGCCTAAGATCCATAGCTTGCATTCTCTCCTCTTGTTGTGATTCTAAAGCTGCGAACCTCGCTTCCATCTCCTCAACAACGTTGATGTTGAGGTCAGTAAGTGGCTCAGTGTTACTCGGCATAGAACTCAATGAAAGCACCAAATTGATGGGAACGAGATTGAGAAAGGAAGAAAAACAGAGGAAGGGAGGAGATGAATGGAGAGGATTTAGAGGGAATGAAGGAGATAGAAATTCTGGGTAAGCACTCTTGTCTCTATTACAAATAATAAAGGTTTAAATAGTGTCTTGACACCCTCTCACCATGAAAGTCAGTACATTATAGGCACTAAATTAAGGACAGCAATTCTACTCTGTTGTTGCAGGTTGTGGTCCACACTCATGGGTCTAGCAGGTATTCCGTTGGTGAGTATTTCCTGGACCTGACGATCTCTCTGCGACTCCCAGATGGTCCCCTATCTCCAGCTGGCCCTCTGTCCCTTGCCCAGCTCTTAACAGTGTAATTATTGGATAGAATCATTTATATCATTTTGTAATAAAAGTAGCGTATCTTTGGGTTGAATAGAATCATTTATAATGTAATTATTGGATAGAATCATTCTTAATATTTCAGAGAATTATGATCTACAAGAAAAATGTTGTGCCCACCAAGGGCTAGCCTAGTGACAGTGGAGATTGCATTATAAGCCACACGTCATGGATTCGATTCCTGGTGCGTGCTAAAGCAGTGGGGTTTTAGCGGGGTGGGTTTTTTTTTTAAAAAAGAAAAAGAAGAAGAAAAAAGTATATATATATTTTTAATGGAATTAGATTTAGTGAGGAGTATTTGACTACATTTATATTTTTAATTTACATTTATAAATTATATTTTAATTGTTCAGTTCATACAATAAATTATTAATTTGGTGTCACTTAGCAATCACTAACCAATTTGTATATAGCGTCAACATATAGACACGTATCACTCTATTGAAATATAACCTTACGAATATAATTTAAGAATATATATATACTTAAACACTCCTCGCCCAAATATTTTATTTATAGGTTATCCGGCCAAGAAAATATTGTTGAATTTGTGAAATTCAATAAAATACTTTTGGGCAACTAATTTTTTGACACAAACAAGGAAAACAATGCGTAGCGAAATCTGATCATATGATTATTTTCATTCAATTTATACTGATCAAATTAAAGTCAAATTGTGTAGATTTACCCGGTAAAAACAAGATCCTTAAAACTCTCTCCCTCACTCAAATTCACACATCAAATGAAATGAATGCCTCTCAAATATTCGATCGCTTCCTTCAGTCCCAAGCTATCTCACAATGTCTGACGAGGAGGATCTACCCGGCGGTTGTCCCGCCGCCACTACCGCCAATGCTGATTCACCACCCTCCTCTTCCTCCTCATCGTCCTCTCCCCCACCTCAACCCGTCACCTCCTCTGCCCCACCGCCTATAGCCACCACTAACAACAAAGCCCTCGCGGCAATCGAATCCCTTTCCCAAATCCTACCCGAACCGCTCCCTCCCGCACTCTCCACCGCCCACGATCTTCTTCACAACCCGCAAATTTCTGCCCAAATTTCCGCTATGCTTCGCCACTCTGACTCAGGCTCTGGCGACAACAACCTCTGTCGTTGGCTTTACGACACATTTCAATCCTCCGATTCTGACCTCCAGCTCGTCGTCCTCCGCTACATACCTACCATTTCCGGTGTCTACCTTTGCCGGGTAGTGAAACGTAAGCCTCAAGCAGGCTTTGAAGCTGTCTTACTTGCACTCTACGCTCATGAAACAACGTCGCGTAATGGCCAAGCTGTTACAATGAATGTACCTGATTTATCACATCCCTCTTTGTACCATGAGACTAAAACCACTAGCAAAAACAATTCAACTTGTCTCAACTTAGCTATTGTCTCTCCCAGCCTCGAACCCCACGGGACGGTTCGATCCACTCGCCGTGCCCGCATTGTGGGCGTAGCGCTGGAGCTCTACTTTAGCAAAATCTTCCAAATGCCCACTTCCTCAAAACTCGAGTTCTGCGAGTTTTGCCTCATTTGGTCCGGAATGACTGACCCGGAAGCTAAAAAAACTGCAACTGAAGAAGAAGGAGAAGACAAAGGCGCAATTCCAGAGTTTGGTAGAATACATTTGCAGTGGGAGCTGATACAGCCAATGTTGAGGATACTGGGGCATTGCTTGTTGGGACCAAAGAAAGATAAGGAGCTGTTCGATGCATCAATGAGAGCCTGTCGATGCTTGTATTTACGGGCATTGCACGATATCGATGCGAAGGGGATTCTTGCAACTGAGAGCTTATTGAAACTTGGGAAGATGAGAATGGATGAAGAGAATGAACAAGTTGATCATACTGAGATACCAAAGTCCAATGTTATTAGTCTTTAGGTTGTTCCTTTTGTTGTCGGCTTGTTAAATACTATCAATTGTTATTGTTTGATTTGGATTCAATATGTTTGTTATAAAAATAAAATAAATAAATAAAATTTTGTTTTGGACACATATGCTTGTTTTGTATCTTAATTTTTGTTCTTATTTAATAGAAAATTGAATCTTGTGTTAAGCTTGTGTCGAGTAAGCTCACATTCGCACAACATTTTGTAAATTCTCGCACAACATCCAAACTTGGACACATCATTCAGCTTTCCAGCTTCAATTATAAGTGTCTCATTCCATGTGGGCTTACTATTAATTTACAGATGACACGGCCATGTTATGGGGCGTAAATTCTACAATGATCTGCTCTCGCAAGCTGGTCCTCTTGGAAATGTTCAATAGAGATTTGCTGTAGATGTGCGCAAATTGTTTGGAAGTTGAAATGTGTTCACGAGGAATCGAATTCAAGTTGACTTCAATGGTTGATAATTACAATTAGTTGTTCTTGCTAAGAGTAACCTAAAATGTTAATAAATTTCTTCCTTTAAATATAGGCTTTGAAGCATTCACAACAATTCTTTACTTGATTTAATTTAATTCCATGAATAAATAGTTTAAATGTCATTTGGTAATAAGTTTTTATTCTTTAGAAATAAATGTAAGCAATAAATTTTCAAAGTAAGAAGGTAATTGACGAAACAAAATAAATTTATATAACTTTAGTGCAATAAATTACGAATGAACTGAATTCAGTGAATGAGTTGTCATTGTCAATAAAATAGTTCACATCGTTCTAATTTTTAATATAACACAACATGTGAATCAATTTTAACTCATGAATGTGTTGTCATCAACAAAGAACTTGAACATGTTAAAAAACAATACTTATAATATCAAAAGTTGCTTCAACATCATGCTATAGTTAGGATGGTTTGAAACTTGAAATGATTACATGTCAAAATTTTGAAACAGAAACAAAAAATAACATTCCTTATATAGCCATTTGAAAATTTGGGTAAAATTTATTAGTCTTTCTATTACATCATTGCTGCAATGAGACATTTTCAATTGCATAAAAATGTATAAATGGTTAGAGTACAAAATGAGTATTGATTAGGTGCAATTACATTGAATTGAGGTGCAAGATGAAATGTCATTGAAAGAGAACAAATGACTATAAAAATTCTAACTTCATGAGGATGAGCCTAAAAATGTGTTACAAATTAAATAATGTAAAATCGATTAGATATACAAACATTTCCCGATAACAACAACATAATAAATAAATGTCGAGTGAATTCTGCAATGACTTTATTGAAACTTGTAATTTTTTCGTGTCAAATCATTTCAAAACAGGAACAAAAATATCTATTTTTTCCGTCTTGAAAAAATCATGCAAAAATCATACATTTTCCTCATTACTTTCTATCACATAATCTTCATAATTGTAAAGTTTCAACTGCAAAAGTAAAGAAATCAAATTCATTGATTCATTTCCTCCTAAATTCTAAGAAAAATTAAAAATTGATAGAAAAGGGACAAACAGTAGAACAAGAAAAATAGGAACAAAAACCCTCGGAAATTCTGAGACAAATTATTTTTTGTGGTTTGCTTTTTCTTGAGAAAAATTGGATTTTGGCATCAGCGTGTTCCCATTAGTTTCTTGACTCTCGCAATCCCAATTCCATTCCAATTCCGAAAGTTCATTCCTTTGTTGATTGTTGTGTTTTCTGTAGCACCGATTGGTTTCAAGCCCTAAACCCCAATTCATTTCCGCCGTAATTCGATCGATTGGAGCTTGATGGAGCACTCTGCTCGTGGTTGATCGCCCTCTCGTTACAGTAATTCACTCTTTCTTGATTTCTCCTTAGTTAAAATTTGATCTTTGATTGTGTCTGCTGTGTTTGGTTGTGTTACTTTTGTATCAGACACTGCTGGATTGTTGATCTCCTTATGATTTGATGCTTAGGGTTAATGTTGTATGTGGGTTTTGGTTTAGAGGTTGTTTCGTTTTATCCCTGTTGGAAATTGGGGTTGTACAAATGATTCTGAGTTTCTGGAATTAGTCTGAACTTGTGGTGTGTCTGTGTCAGGTTTTAGCTTTTTGCATCTTGTTAAATTCCCAAACTGGATATTCAGTAAAGTTGAAATTGGTCTTCTTTGCTACTTTCAGTTCCTAAGATAGAGGAATAAGGAGTTAGACAATCGTGTAAGAAATGATAAACTGTAAATTCCATCGAATTTATTGATTGATTGTGGCTTGATGGCTAGTCAGTGATTGATTATATTCAAAAGCACGCTTACTCCTGTGAAAGTGGAAATTCATATAACGGAAGTTCATGAGAAATGTTCAGAGAGGGGATTGTTGATATGTTTTGTTGACGTGACTTTTGTAACTCGCGCAATGTGTGGAGTTATTTCCATTTTGAGTCTAGTTGTGTGATTGATGATGAATGCTTGCATTTGGTTGTGAAGTTGCTATTTTTATTCTTTTCCTTGTTGGAAAATTGTGAAGATTTCATTTCGTTATTAAGTTAATCTTTACGGCAGAATACTGTGATCTTTCTCGTTTATCAACAGTTTTTTTTCCAAGGGCTTGTGTTATTTCTGTTGTGAGTATCGTTGTGCTTTCTAGTTCCTTGTCATTGATTTTTCTTATATTCTGGCAATATTTTTCAATTTGAAGTGTTTAGGGTCTTCTTTTCTTTGTTTCAGTGGCTATCATATACAGCTCGACAAAATCAGCTGCGACTGCAAAGATGAGTAACTACCAGCTGCGTCCAAGAAAAGGACGTACTTATGAAAAATACATGGAGCCCGATATAATGTTTGAAATCTTTGTGAGACTTCCGATTGAAGCAGTGATGACTTGCAAGTGCGTTTGCAAGACATGGCTCAGACTAATCGAAGATCCCTACTTTGTTGAACAGCAGCGGCACCAGTCTGTTCCTCGTGCTCTAGTTCAACCGAGGATTTTTGATACTGACTGCGACTTTACATCTTTAACTGCAAATAATGTTTACCTAGTGGATTGTGAGGCACGCAAGGTTAGGCCTCTTTGTGTTCCCCGAATGATTGACATGGTTGACAAAGAACTTGAGATAATGAGCACGTGCGACGGACTGTTATGCATCGCTTCGGACCACAAACAAGCCCCTGTCTATGTGTACAACCCTGTGTTGAACTACTCGTTAAAGCTCCCATCAACTGGAATGAAAAGGAAACTTATATGTCATGAGGTTGGCTTGATTTTTCATGAAGCTTCTCGTACTTACAAAGTGGTAAGAGGCTACCGATTCAAGATAAAGTCGCAAGAATTTTACCGATTTGAGATGATAACTTTAGGTGAATCTGCATGGACGGAGCTGACACCACCTTCTCTCATATATGAATGTCACTTTGGGAGACCTTTGGAATGGAATGGTGCCATTCATTGGAAGATTCAGTCAGAGCGTGGTGCAATGAGTCGTCAATGCATATTATCTTTCGATGTTGATAAAGAAGTTTTTCAAATTGTGTACTGCAAAGATCTTCCTCCTTATCGAACATGGTTGCAGTTGTTAGTTCTGGATGGCGAATTGGTCTTAATAGAGACGCAAAACAACTCCATGGTGAAGATGTGGAAAGTGGAAGGAGACGTTATTGGTGGCTATTCTATGAATCGTTTTACTCTCGTGCAATCAAACATGCAATGGGGAGGATATTTTCGCTGTCGATGGGTTTCAGAAACTGCAGATGATGATACCTACATGCTCCATATTACTTACTGTAAATCTACCGAGGTTCTTCTGAGCTCAAACCTGATCAATTTCTCTCCAAAAACAGGAAACTACTCGCAACTTCACCTGTCTGGCATGCCCAAGCATTTCAGCGCTTTTGCATACAAACCAACACTGGTATGTCCTGTCCGTGCTCGGTTAAATGCTCCAAGAAGTAGTGTAGATGGCCAGCAGCGAGCCTGACTTGATTGGTTCATCTTGATGTGTGCTTGATAAATTAATAGTTTTGCAATGTGCCCATTAGAATCTCATTCAAGTACTTTATAATGTTCTATACTCGTTTTCTAGTCCATGTAATGGTAGATGGACATAGCGGTGAGGTTGTGGGTGCATCAAGATGACCCCTCAGTCGATTTGACTTGGCAGTAATGCTGTGTAGCATGTTGTGAAAACTTTACAGATATAGCATGTTGGATCATCACCCATTAATGTTATAGTTTTGATGTACCATTACGTCCATCGCTTGTGTTTTGGAGCGTGTTCCTTAGCCCAATTTTTTGGACTATGGTCAGGCAAGGACCGGATTAGTAGTAAGCAGCTCAGCACTTGGTCTGGCTGGGGTGCATGCCTGTAATTATTTTTGAATGAAAGAAACACCTTTTCAAACAAAACGCAATTCATAGTAAGAATTAAGGAAGATATTTCAGTAATAGACTACACGAGCCTAATAATTGAAAATAATGCCGAAATATTTCATGTATATAACAAATAACTCATTAAGTTCAGTTAATACAGTAACATTGTACCCTGAAAATGCAAAAAACTAAATTACAATGAAGGCATCAGGACTATTGCACATATGTGCCGAATTGGCGAATTTGTTAAACCCATATAGGCTCACCTCCTTGGCTTTGGAAAACAAGCGACTGCAGATGAAGTCTTGCAGTTATTGCACCAGTTATTGAGTCTTCATTATCGCTACTTTTGGCTTCAGCTAATGCATTGATATAAGCTTTTTTAGCTTCTTCCACACTTAAAATTTGGCTATCATCGTTATCATCCTGCCAGATAATCATTAAATTAAGAAATAAACAAGTCTGTATATTAGAGAAGAAAGTGACATACAAATATTATCACAAAATGATTTCAGACATTGCTTGTTCGTTTACGAGGATGAATTCTTCAAATACAAAACTAAGCACATTATGAATGTGAATTCAAGCAGTGATATTAATATATTCAAAAGAAAGGACGTTGGAGTATCAACAGGGTTTATTGCTGATAACATAGTCCGAGTTGAATAACTATATCCTTACCAATTCAGGCACATAGGTCGGTTGACATGGTAGGATGTCATAGTTGTCAACATACTGAGGATCATCTTTCTTCATCAAGCCTTCAAATAGTTTCACATACAATGAACGCTCATCATTCATGCGGTCTAAAGCTTCCTTGAGCTCCTCAAGTATTTTGTTTGACTGCATGACTTCCCACTGCTTCTTTTCAATGGCTGCTTGCTTGTCTGCGAGCTCTATCTATACATGGTTTCATGTGTAACTAGAAGAATATTAGAATTAAAAAGAGAATACTAGAAAGACGAAGAGAGCCAGAAAATGCTATTGAAATCAAATAATTTTTGAGAACCATGAACCCCATGGCTGCAAGCATGAGGCACCATGAAGGTACCCAGCAACTAATATATGCATACCAAGTAGTTGTAATATTAATAGAAATAACAATAAAATAAAATCAAGTATCATTAGTCACAAACCTATTTTGTAAATTTTCTAAGGATACATATATATATACGTGCAATCGGCATATACGATTACGACTAACAAATGCTCATGACATAGACTAAACGAACAGGGTAATGAAAACATTCAACAAAGAATGAGCAATGCTAGCATGTTAATCTTATTAAAATGAGTCACCTTCATGTTAGAGAGTTCACGTTGAATAGCCTTCAAGATTGCATCCTTTTCTTCATATTGGCGTTTCAACTCCACCAGTTCTTCCCGACCACAACTCAGCTGGCTGTTCAGATTCTCAACAGATTGTAAAATCTGATCTTTCTCCATTATAGTTTTCTGTAGATCCTCTACTAGCTTTCTCAAACTAATCAACTCTTCTTTGTCTGCTTTCATAGCCAAATTACATTTAGTACCGAGACTGTTAAAACCCTTGTCTTCAAAATTTCTTCCCTTCGTTGTGGAGGCAGTTCTAGATGCACTTCCGCCTTTCTGTTCAATTAAATGCACATACACATACCTCAGAAAAGGCATGGATACAAATGTAGCACGAGTAATGACTTGCACACCAGTGACATAAATGAACGAACCCAAGTACTTCAGTCAAGTGTCGACGCCTGCACACTTTATACTTTCAAGCTGTCCTTAAAAAATCTAAACTCGTTTCCAAACGAAAACCTTCTAAACTTGTAAGTTGGTTCAAGTCTTACTACTGCATTGAAGCATATGATGAGCAAGTAAAGTACCTTGTTATACAAAGAAGGGGCTTTAGTGTAAACCATAGTAGCGCGGCGCGTGAAAGAAGTAGCAGGCTTTGTCTCCTGATCCTACATATCATCAAACACATACAAATCAAATGCATAACAATTTGAATAGCAAAAAGAATCAAAACATGAGTAGTGTGATGTGATTACGAGGAAGGACTGGAGGAGAGGTAAGAACTCGTGAAGATCGTGGATGAGACGAGGGTCGACATTCGAAGATGCGACGGCGCTTGAAACGCGGCTATGAAGGTCAGCCACGGATGAGGCGGAGGGATTTGAGTCATCGCCTTCCGGTAGATCCACAACCATTTTGCTGCTCGGAGTCCCACGCGATGAGATTCGGAAATTGAATTCGGAGAAGAGTAAATTGTTTTGAATACGATTCAAACACTCTCGATATTTTATTTTTTATTAAAAATGCAAAAAAAACAAAAAAACTGCACAAGTATTAATAAAAATATATAATAAATAATTAGAAATGAGAGGAAACGTTCGATATATACAATCTCTATCAATAATGCTTAATAATTCAACGGACAAGATTTAATATGAAATTAATCGTGAAATCCAACCAGCGATATTTTTTACATATTAAACAACTCAATTTATTAAAAAATTAATTTAATTTCAATCACAATCAAATAATAAACAGTAGAAATAACTGATTTTGTAAGACGGAAAATTTAATTTCAATTATTCATTTAGATTTCAGTGACTGATTAATTTTAATTTTTAATTTAGTAAATTAAAGTAACATCAATGATGTAAGATTTAATATGAAATTAATCGTGAATCCAACCAGCAATATTTTATACATATTCAACAATTCAATTTAGTAAAAAATTAATTTAATTTCAATTTTCTAACTAATCAAATAAACAGTACAAAGATTGCAAGGTATGAAGTTAGTTGTTTAGCGAATTTACTTTTCTACCATTCATTATGGAGTCTTTTTGGAGCGCGAGCGGATCAGTTGATCAAGACGGTAGCGGCGAAATGAGCAGAGACCAAAGGTATGGAATTTCCTGCAGCTTTCTTTATTTTGACGCAGAAGTTATCTTTTGTCTCACAGAAGTCTTTGGCGGAAGAATTTCTACTACGAAATGAGTACAACTGGATATTCGTTTGTCTATCATTTTTTAATTTCATATACTCATATGTAATTGGTTTTATTAGGTAGAAATAACTGATTTTTTTTTTGGTGGGATTACAATTGAGTACAAGACATTACATATTCATCTAGTACAACTAATACTTTGAACGCACAAGCCATCTAGGCACTACCACCAATGAACTTCAATCATCCATTAATATCCAAGCAATGAGCATCCATAGAGCATCAAATCAATAGCTTCCACGCACGGGCGGGAAGAATAAACAGCCTCCACGAGCGCAGACGGAAGGAATGAAGCCCCAGAACAATCTGAAGAAAAGTGGTGAGGCCAGGGAGGTTCCTTTGTCAGGTTCCTCAACCAACAAAGCACCACTCTGTTGGCAGAAAATTTAATTTCAATTTTCATTTAGATTTCACTGACTGAGATTAATTTTAATTTTTAATTTAGTAAATTAAATTAACAAAAAACACTGAAAGATAACGAAAACACTGAGCGTATATCCAGCCAGTGGGTCTGGAAGAAGAAGCTTCTAGTATACCCGGGAAACAAGTACTTCCAAATATCTCACTGAACCTTCTCGAACCTCCTCCACCGTTCTTACCTCTACGTTCCGCTTCCACCTCCATATATAAACAACAACACCTTCGCAATCAACACATAAATCGAATCGCACACTAAATCCTAAACAATCAAACGTTCAATCGAATCGCGGAATGGAAAGAAAAGCTGCTCGCCGCCCAAGGGTCGTATCTATCCCCGTCCACTTCATCCAATCTGAACAAACTCAAGCAAACTCAGCCATTAAAATCCAGAAATTGTTTAGAGGTTTTCTCGTACGGAAAAACGTGAAGCAGATTGTATCGATTTTACGACAAGTTGAAGAGGTTGCGAGAAGGATCGAGTCGGTGAAGGAAGTTGGGATTGATGAGAAGGAGAGGTTGAGACTTAATGAAACGTTGATGTCGTTGCTGTTAAAACTCGATTCCGTTCGCGGAATTTGTAATGGAGTTAGGGATTGTAGAAAGCGTGTTATCAAGAAAGCGATTGCGTTGCAGGAGGCAGTCGATTCTATCCCTTCCGCCGCCTCGGTAACCGTCCCCGCTTCGGATACGAATCAATCTGCGGTTGAGGAAGAGACGAAGGCGATCGCCATCGCCTTGGATCAGGTTGCAGTTGAGGAAGAGAAGTTACCTGAGAATATTGATTCCGCTGAATCCGATCAAGACCAATTGAACGTAGAGTCTTCCGTTGCTGCCTCGAATGATCAAGTTGCGGTTGAGGAAGAGACGCTGCCGGTGAAGGCCGATTCCGCATCAATGGAGTTTGTGTCCGATCAAGATCAATTGAACAATGATTCCGCCGCTGCAGATCCGAATGAACAAGTTGTGGATGAGGATGAGCCGAAGACAATCCATTGCATGATTACTGATGAGGACGATCTTGTTCCGAAGTCAAGTGTTGATGATAATGAATGTGGCATGAATCCAGAAGAGGACGAGGATGTGAGGAAGGAGGATGAGAAGAGGAAGAGAAGCAGGGAGTACTTGCTGGAGAGGATGGTGGAGGAGAATGAGAAGCTGGTGGGAATGATGAGGGAGCTTAATGAGAAGAATGAGATGCAGATGAAACTGTTGAATTCATTGGCGCAGAGAGTTGAGCTTCTGGAGAAGACAGTAGTTTGCGATAAACTGGCCAGAATGAAAAAGAAGAAGCGAGGCACTAACAACAACAACTACAACTGATAGTAGCTCCCAGTTTTATTGTCTCGTCTTGCCGTAGGTGTTGCTAATGCCGTGGATCGTGTGCTTTGTGTTACAACTTGCCGTAGGTGTTGCCAATGTTTCACCTTTATTACATTACCAGTTAAAAACTCTTCCATGTCTCTGTAGTCTATAATGTTGTATATAAAGTTCATGACTAGTTCACCTCATTGCCTACAGAACATAAATCTTCAAGTATGTACGAAGGTAAGTGCTCTATTCTGAGTTTCCTGAATGCCTGCCAATCTATCTATGGTATATAGAAGCAGTAAAAGAAACCCGAAGTCACTGTAAGTGCATTTGTTGAAGTACATTTCTTCTGATACTGATTGAATACCCAAATTAGACAATCCAGCACCATCTGCTGTCAGCATTGTAGAAATATATACCAGGATCGACAATGATTGGTCTACTCCGTCAACAGGTTCGAAAACAAATACATCATATCTGCAGGAGAAAACAGATTAACAACCTCAAACAATGAAACGAAAAGAGCGCAATAGCAGTGAAGCAAACATACTCCGTCCCGACATTGGGTGGGAAAATGGTCAACGTGATTGAATCACTTAAAAATGATCGACGCCTGAGAGATTCGAACTCTCGCGGGGAAACCCCATGTACTTAGCAGGCACACGCCTTAACCACTCGGCCAAAGCGTCATTTTTATTACTAAAATGCTGAACAATATTTATGTGTCCTTGCCTTGACATTCTAAAAAAACGCGAGAGACATTTTATTTGCACTTATTGATACTCTTAAACGAAATAGATGGGAATCCGTTCACAAGAAAATTATAGCTGAATTTGTATGCTTCTTGTAGGAATCTAGGGTTGTTAAAATTCAGTTCACTTAGCTTCATTCAAATTTGCTTCTTTTTTGCTTACTTTCAGTTTATGTTATGGAGCATAAAGGAACCAAACCACAAACCCTTCTTGTTATAAAACCATAAAACAAAAGGTGTTACGAGCTGCACATTTACACCCAAATTTCACCACAAAAAGTACAACTCTTCCTTAAACAAAATAAAGTTCAACCAACCCTACCTGTTTTCATTCCTAGTAGCACTAGACAGTTCCTTGTTCAAAATGAAAGTGTATATATATATTGCTTAAATCTCACTTACAACATCTTGCTCCTCTTAATTGCCAGCCGAATTCCCCGGTGACATTATCCATGTTCTTCGAAGGTACCACCATTTCATCATCCATTTCGACCCTACTCCCATTCCCTTTCCTGTAATGATATCGACTTGACACCAACAAGAATACACAAAAATTCACTACACTTATGATCGTCAGGAGCCAGTACAGGTAATCGAATTTTCCTGAGTTTATATTTTGTGAAAGCCATCCTTCAAAGTTTTCGGGTTCTCCAGTGATTTTGTTGACAATGTTGTTTAGGATCGTGGCTGCAAAGCAACCTAGACCACCAGCTAAAGCAGCGTAAGCTGATCCAATGCTTCTCATCGCATCTGGTGCTTCTTCGTATAGAAATTCTAGTAGACCAACGATACAGAATACTTCAGCTATGCCGATGAGGCAGTACTGAATTAGTAACCAGTAGGCACTTAATTCTGGCATGGCTGCCAAGAAATTAAATTCATACCCATGACTGATTGCGAAATTTCTTCTGTACCGTTCGAAAACTCCTGCCCATGCTACTGATACTATTGAGACTGCAAGGCCTATTCCTACACGCTGTAGCTGAGATGCACCGTGAGGGTGACCTGTTATTCTACGTGCCAGTGGAACAAAAACCGAGTAGTATAGAGAAAGTATTAAGAATATGCTTAATCCGGGGAACACTGGCATGCAAGTGACGGGCAGCTTGAGACGACCAATATGAGTGTTTAAAGTATACGCTTGCTGTACCGATAGAGTAAGAAATTCCGTCAAGATCATATTCAGCACAATCGTGCAAGCGGGTATTGGTATCAATTTCACTAGGATCTTCACTTCCTCTACTTGAGTCACAGTGCATAGCCTCCAAGGACTTGGACTCGGACCATCTTCTTTCAACTGCAGCGCTGCTTTGTCCAAACATCTGTGAATCAAAGGATGCGAAAATGCTCAAACTCCATATTTTTCAACATACTGAAACATAATAAAAGCCTAATGAGATCCGGATGCAAAAAACATTACCTGAAATCATCAGTGTGATCGATTTTTCCACTTCCTTTAATGGCTGATCTTTTGCCTGAAACTTCATAAAGACCAACAAACTCACTGCTTGAAAATGAGGCTTTTCTCTTTTTATAGGCCGCAACAAGAACCTGGCATACTCGAGTTATAGGACTACCACCTGGTAATCTATGCCTATACATGGGAGTTCCGACGAAGAAAAGCACATTTGATATCCCCATAGCTGCAGCCAATGTGCCGAAAGCTGCTCCCCAACCAAGCTCAATTTGTATATAAACCACAGCAGTAAAGGCAATAATTGCTCCAACAGTGACGGAAAGGTAAAAGAAATTGAAAAATCTGTCAAGATGAGCTTGGTAATCTCTACTCCTCTCGTCAAACTGATCAGCCCCAAAAGACGATACACAAGGCCTTATCCCTGCAGCTCCAAAGCCAGTAACATACAAAACTATGTATAAATAAAGCATCTGCCAAGGCTTTGCTTGTTCGCATCCGCCAGTAAGGAGTGTTAACAGATCACAGTTATCCTGACCAGGCGTAAAAACTGGCAGTGCCGCGCACAAAGTAATCCCTATAAGCCCCTTTCAACACAATCAAAAAATTCAACAAAATCAGCATCAAGAAATTCTGTATAGTAAATATGCCAATTCGAGTAATCGACAAGTATATGTACCATAAGGTATATAGTTGTGAAGATGGCATTGTCCAATATCGACCAAGATACGCATCAGCAATGAATCCTCCTAAAACCGAAGAAACTTGGGAAATCCCCAAAAAATTGTTAACAGCGTTAGCCGAGCTAGCAAAGGGTCTATGCATTACATACAACATAAAAGCCACCATGTTTACGGAGAGACCGAAATAAGCCATCCTTTCGGCCATTTCATTTCCTAACAAATTATACACAACAAAATCAACAACACAAGATGAGAAATTAACACAACATATCATGTAAAAAGAGTGTGTGAGAATTGTGACTCACCAAAGATGAAGAAAGCAGCAACCCAACCACCAGTTTTGGAAATATCAGCAATAGGTTTGCCTCTGACATTAACAGGAGTGGTTCCAATTGGAGGAGTGTATCCACCACTGAAAGCTGTTCTCCGATCCTCGGACTCCACGAAATGTAACCCTAGCTTCTTTCTTGCCCTGCCTCCTCCTCCTCCTTCCGGAAACTCCGGTGAACGAATATCCACTGTACCCATTTTCTCAAAACAGCTGTGGTAAATTGTAATGAGGTGAAGGTATGAGTGACTACCATTTTTATAGAGGAAAAATTATGAGACAGAAGATGACAAACTAGTATTGATGTGTGGCTAATTAGTAATTACTGCCGGGAGTGCTATGACGAAATTAGATTGATGTACCAACTGTCCCATGGGACATTAAATCGTATTAGATTAGATCCACCTACTGACTGACGCATATAAATAGATACAGATACATGCCAATGGAAGCAAGCAACTGCGTGCTGGATGGTCACTACTACTGACTACTGAGCATTCGATACTACAGTAGTTGGTTGCAACTTACATCATTAAATCCTGAGATGAGCATTGTCTTGCCTTAATAGAGAATTGAACCTATTTCGGACCAAATTGATTCGCTAATGCTAAATCCTATGTTTTCAGCAAAAAAACATTGTTTCGTAATTGAAATGTTTTTGTCTATTTTTTGTCACATTTTCAATAAAGTATATATTTAGATTTAAGTATTTGAAGAGATGGGAGTGGGACTAGGTCAAAATTCAAATGGGGTTAGGGTCAGAAAGCAGAGTATATTGACAAAATGGAAATTAACAAGCACCACACAACCAACCATCAGCACAGCTTTTGAGTTTCATTATTTGTTTGTTTCCTCAATATGCTTTTAATGATCAATTGAGAGTGTATTAAATCAGGCACATTTTCTGGTTGAGGAATTGAAGAAAATGTAAAAGAGAAGCATAAGGTGAAAGAGGGGAATGTGAAAGCTGAAAGTGTTGTTTTCTGTCTCTGTGGAGAAGCATTTAATAGTTGGGTGATGAAGAAATGCTTGATGAAGACTGGACTACACAACATCTAGTGACACTCATTTATGATCAATTTATACAGATTTGTAGTACCATTTTTTCAGCATGAGCTGTTATTGAAAATATTTATTTTAGGTGTATAAATTTAACATAGATTGAAAATTATACAAACAATTAATGGATCTTTGTACTTTTTATTTAGCACTAGTTTTAAATGCAAAGGGATGTCATTTTCCAAATAATTTAATTTGACTTTATCCCACCTAAACAAGAATTTATCTTAACTTTACTTTAGTGTGGATAGAAGAACACTTGTCTTAAGCTATCAACTACTATAATTTATCACTTGTATAAAGTTAACTAAAAGATACCTTTCAGTGATGTTCTATTGGATTGTTTAGTAAGATTATATACTTCATTATCAAAAATATAGCACGCCTTGAGTGTGTGTATAGTTTATGTGATAAAAATGATTATAGAAATTCAGATTCAATAATGTAACAATACTTCAATGCAATGCAAAGATTATGTAATGGTAAAGAATTCACATAAAACTATGTAGTTATAATAAAAAACGTTAAAACGAAGTCGTCTTGAGATTCACAGTAAATATCAGTGATCTAGGAAATCCGAATCCTAATTATAGAGTTATTTAGACCATTATTAGGGCATGCAGGTGGAGAATCTGAACGCTCTATTTTTTGATTTATTAAAAGAAATTTGGAAGTGGAATATATATATTAATGTGAAAACCAATAATATTTGTAGCAAAATGTCAACATGCCATCATTATTTCAATATAAAAGCTATGAGCAATCTGAAACCAAGTCAAACTTTAATGGCATAAGGACCCCCAGCAGCCTATGGATTGCATCCCAACCTCTTATTGTTGACAAATTCTCACGTAGTCTGACAGTAAAACGGTCAATGAGATCTCCGGCGAACAATGTCTTCCCAACAAGTCAGAATAACGTAGTTTTATCAAAAAAAATATGATATATATTTTGTTAATATATATGTCAAACTGACGTCGTTTTTATTTAAATTGTCTTCGACCAGCCATGATCATTTTCATTCACCTGTCAGAAGCAAAATTGCACAAACATACTTATCAAAAAAATGGTAGCTAACTTTATGTGAAGTCATATGTCGTGGCTTGAATAATTTTAAAGGTCATTTTCATTATTTGCGATCATATTGATTAAAGATCTTAATATGAACTCATCAAAGTCGACCCAAGTGTCATTTAGTGACCACCATACAACATCCTATAACGTAGGTTACAAACTACATATGTATGCAACATTTGTCATATTTGTAACCTCAAGACAAAATTACCTTACTACAATCATTCAATGCAATAGTCATCAAAAACACACTAAATCTACTAAACAATGGATGCCTTAGAATGTCGGACATATGGACAGGGAGCTAATGCAAATAAGTTTAACGAACAAAGAAACACATGTACAGCACAAGACAGAAGCCGCCAACCTCACGCAACTGGCATATCTTGATTGTTAATGGGTGGCTTTAGGAGTTCCCATTTTACTTGGTCATTGTTGTTTTGTTAGCAGCACAAATCATTAAGCCCGATCAAACATGGCACAAATGGATGCATGCATGTATCAAATCCTCCACTGCTAGACATGTTTCAGTATAATGCACTATCAGAATTATGTAATTTATTGCTCTATTTATTTCTACTACAAATCTTAGTTGACAGTTTATTTGTGTTAAATTTATACATTGTAATTTCATGTCTAACATCTACAATACGTATTACCTTATATTGAATTAGGGTTAAGGTTGAGAGAAATTAAATTTTTGGTGAGATTTAATCCCAACCATTAATTTTTTAAAAATAGCATTTAAGATTAACTTGATTTTAAATTGAAACTGAAATAAATTATTGAGAAAGTAAAAGGTTGGAGACCCACAATTATCATTATCCTCCGTTACCGTTAAATTAATATGATATTTCTTCTGTCTCACATGAATTCATTGACCGTCCTTAAATCTTTCCAATTGAATAATAAGTAAAGTACTAAAAGAATTGTATTCAAAGAAGTATTGAATTGATGTTAAATCTTTCCTCAGATTTTCTGGGGCTTCATTCCTCCCGTCTGCGCGTGTGGAGGCTGTTTATTCTTCCCGCCTGTGCGTGGAAGCTGTTGATTTGATGTTATATGGATGGTCATTGCTTGGATATTGATGGATAATTGAAGTTCATTGGTGGTAGTGCCTAGATGGCTTGTGCGTTCAAAGTATTAGTTGTACTAGATAAATATATAATGTCTTGTACTCAATTGTAAACCCACCCATCAAAAAAAAAAGTTATCGTTAAAGAGGTATTGAATTGGGCTGGGCAACACAAAAGTGATCTATAAAATTACTTGGGCCTTGTGTATGGACTATGAGTCCTATTGATATAGCCCAATGCACTGACTGATTGGGTTTTGAAAAAATTGAATCTGATTAAGCAAAATGAAGTGGCAGAGTAGTATGGCTATGGCAAGTGGAGAGTGCGCGAGGAGTACCGATCTAACAGTCAGTCACTCGGTCTCTGATTTCAGAAGTTTGTGGTTCAAGCCCTCCTGAATGTATATCCGCTTTTAGTATGGGTTTGTCCATTCCTTGAGCGATGAAAGAGTAATAATTTGTTTAAAAAAAACTAAAAAAAATATGGCAAGTGGAGAAGGTGGGGACACAACATGATGGTAATTGACATTTTTCAATTTTTTATATTATATTAACAAAAGATAAAATAGCAAAATAAAAAAGTAATTTTAATTAAATATTTATAATTAAGAATAAAATTTTAGGGGGACGGATAAATAAATATGAAACCGTCAAAAATATAACCGTCAATCTCAACCGCTAGAGTTTTTTATAAAGCCAACTGCTCATTATATAAAAATCAAATTTAATTTCAACCACAGATTAATCTTATCCAACGATTGATATTAAGTATTTTTATCTCACCTAAGCTTTATCCTTATAATTAATTTATATAATTTTGGATAAGATATGAACAAATACAAAAAGAAACATCATATGTTGTTTTCAGCTAAGGGCAAATCGGTCAAATAAAAATATAGTGGAGAACTGAGTGATTCCACACATCTTGCTGCTGAAGCCTCTCTGCATCTTCCTCATTTTTCATTCCTCGAATGCTTCCTCTCCAACTACAAACCCCTTCAATCCTTTACTCCTCAAAGCTCCGACCTTTCCGCAACTTCTCACGTCTCTAGGGTTTTAATTTGAGCTTCAGATTCATCTTTTTATGGAGCAGCTGCTGACCCCACCACCACCACTCACTTCATCATCAGCTCTCATGCTCCTCTTTATGCTCTTCACATCAACAGAAGCTTCACAATCATACCCTAATTCAAATTCTTCTTTCAAAGGGTTTAGGAGGATTCTAGTCAGTGTGATTTTAGGAGCTTCAACTGGATTGATTCTTGCTATTTTAGTAGCTTTTTTAATTCGATTTTTCTACATTTACTTTAACAGAACCCCAGTTCTCCGAGGACCGGTTGTTTTCTGCCCGAAGATTGACCCGGTTAAGCTTCAAGCAGCGCTTGCTGAAGAGAATCACTTGCTTGGATCCAGTCTCAATGGGAAGTACTACAAGGCTGTGTTGGATAATGGGCTTGTTTTAGCTGTCAAGCGTCTTGAACTGATTGAAACTGGCTCCCCAGAGGGTCAAAGAAAATCGGGCAAGCGGAAAATGCAGCAGGAGCTTGAAGTTTTGGCGAAGTTGAGTCATAAGAATTTGATGAGTTTGAGGGCTTATGTGTGTGAAGTGGAGCATTGTGATTTAGTGTATGAGTTTGTGTCTACGGGTTGTCTTGAAGATGTTATGAGTAAGGTTAGGAATAAGGCATTGCAGCTTGATTGGGATGTGAGGCTTAGAATCGCGATTGGTGTGATTAAAGGGTTGCATTATCTGCATTTTAATTGTGTGCCGCAGATGTTGCATTATGATTTAAAGCCGAGTAATGTGGTTCTTGATGCGGAGTATGAGCCTCGGTTGGCTGATTGCGGGTTGGCTAAAGCTTTCCCCCATATACACACGACTTGTTCAGCTTATGCTGCTCCTGAATGTTTTCAAGATTGCAGGTATTGAACTATTTTTAAGATGCATTTTAAGATTTTGCTCACCCGTACATTATAGCTCTGATTTATCGCAGTTGATTTTGTACTAGTGGAGCATAGTCTAGGATCTACGGATTATGTAGCAATGTAAAGCTAGTAGAATTTGATTGGCAAACAACAAAGTTCAAAACATATTGCGAGTCATCTCCATTGCTTGTATTCTTTAGTTGATGCTAAGTCACCAATCATTGTTTGTCAGTAACTGAATAATTTTTTTGTTGATAATTCAGGTATACAGACAAGAGTGATGTATTCAGTTTTGGTGTAATTTTGGCAGTGCTGCTAACAGGCAGAGATCCAAAAGACCTAATTTTTGGAGAGGAAGCCAGTGGTATAAGTTTAGTAAAATGGCTAACACGGTTGCAACATGCGGGGGAAGCACGTGAAGCACTAGACAAGAGCATTGTCGGGATAGAAGTGGAGGATGAAATGTTGATGGCCATAAGAATATCTGTAAAATGCTGTTCTGATTTACCTCAAGACCGACCATGGAGTGATGAGCTAGTGAACATGCTTACCCAACTTCATAGTTTTTGACAATCTCTTTCCTCTTGGAGCTGATTAAAGTAAGTCGTAAAAGCTTCAACATTGAGTGATGGGCTTAGGGTTTGGTGTACATGTGAGCTAAAGCCTTAAAGGTGTTGTCTCCCATGAATGAAAAGGGTTCTTCAGAAAACATTCCGGTTGCTTAACTTTAAAAGGGATGGGTTTGACAAACGATGTTTGTGAAAATGAATGCAAGTGACAAGAGAGTTGTGTTATGCGCCAATCTTGCTCAAAGTGCTATGCAGTGGGTCATGGGATATGTTCTAATGGGTTCTTTTGAGAGGTCATACCTTTATTGGTGTCACGGGTATTGTTTCTTTACAAGACTGTTTTATTCTTTATTAGGAGAATTTCGAGACAAAGAAACCAAAGAAAAGGCTAGGAGATTGTGAAGATTTACAAGCTTTTCATTGCATGACACATTTAATGATGTAAATGGAATATGTGAACTACCCCTGCATTGCAGTAAAACAATGTTTGTGAAGTGGCAGTAGTTGGTCATTTTATAAAGTGTTATGGAGCATTATGTAAAGTAGACTTCAGCTGGTGAAATAGCAGCTACGCACTGAGTTGGTCAACTCTTTACTTGTCACAAATCCCACCAAGAAACTACTGTCAACATCATGCCAAATTAAGCAAGAAACAGTCTGACCCTCAGGAGTGATGACCAGATTGATGAACTCTGACAGGTGCTATTTTTCGAGCCAAATCCATCAATATATGCTGATTTTGAAGGCTGGTTACTTAGATTGTTTCCTTTCTTGTAAATGCAAATTATGACATGATTTTAATTCAATAAAGAACAGTGTGTGCTATCCGCCTTCTTCGGCTAAATTATGCAACTTGAGACACTCGTGGGTTATGGAGTACCTAGCAATTTGTTTCCTCTCAGGTTTCTCAATCCCAGAATTAAGGTTATTCTTCAAACAAAATGATCCCATGCCATCATCTATATATGCATAAACATAATCAGACATTCTTCTATCAGAACTACCAGAATAAAATCTAATTGAATGAACAGAAACCCAAACCTTTGATTGTAAATATGGATTTAATCCATTTCCGGTATATGAATAGAGACCTTGGTGAATCGCCATGGTGCGTATCAGAAATCAGAAGTTTGCATGAACTCTTTTCACTTCGAGAGAGAAGAGAAACTATTAAAAAGTTAAAACTTCCCTTGCACATAAATTCAAGCACCATACTAATAAATTCAGCTAGAACATGTGTACTCACTTAGCAAAATCCACGGCACTTCTGCACAAGGCAAGTGTCCGAACAAGTGCCATGTCTCTCCCACGAGCGTTATCATATCTATCCCGGCATGCCCTTTTAGCCAAAAGTAATAAATACCAATTAAGAAAAAAGACAAGATTAAATGCTTTTCCAGACGCCCAAGATTAGTCACGCAGTCATTTTGGCTCAACAGAAGTTATCAGCGGCTTAGTAATGTAGCATCAGAATCTAACAATCAGTTCAATAAAAAGACTTCCTTGGCTACGCAGGAGGCATTAAGTAGAAACAAAAACTTAAAAGCAAACCTTTCACTGAAAAAACCACCAAAATCATCAACAACAACAGCGACAGGAAATTTATCAAGCAGGTGGAATGCAGCAAAGTACTTGTTGATCCCTTCATCATCCTCCACATACCTTCAACAATTTATTTCATCATTATCAATTAAAATAACGAAAAGAAGTAAATCGAAAAATGGAAGCTTTTTCCTTACTTCATCTGAATCCGCTTGAATACATCCGAAGTTGGATCCACACTCTGTGAAAAGGCAATACACACAACTGAGTTGAGAACGAAAGAGTATAAAACAAGACATTCGCATCAGAGATGGTGTTGAAACGGTACCTGAGAGAGATGTGGAGGTTTGCTTCTCAACCTAGTTTGGTTACATATGAAGACGACGAACGCGTCGGCATTGTCAAGGGCGGCGTTGTACGCGAATTGGAAAAGCAGTGACGTCTTTCCGCTGCAGAGAGTCAGTTAGGAGTTGTTAATTTGAAAAGAGATGAGGGTGAAGGAAGAAAGGAAGGAACTGACGATGCCGGAGGGCCGCAGAGTAGCGAAGTGGTTTCGTTGTTTGGCTCGATCGGCCGACGCAAGTGGAAGAACGCTTCCACCATTTTCTCTTCTTTTTATTCCTCGAGTTTGACCAGTTGAGGTTAGTCAACTGAGTTTATATTGAAACTGATCAATAAACGACGTAGTTTATAAATTATATTCTGGCAGGAACAAGATAGCCTAACGAAGTAATTTTGTAGTCTAAGTTTCGGTGCTGATTAGATTGGTAATGAGCTGTCTACATGAGCCGGCCAACATAATGGGCACGAGGATATTTGGTCTTCAGCTGCGGCCATTGGACGAAGAACTGATCAGCCATGTACAGCTTGTAGAGGAGCAGGCCGCTCAAGGAAAGCTTTTTTACTCTTGCGATGCTCTCGACGTAAAGATAGATGACCATCTGATTCCAAGCACCTGTGAGGGATTGATAGAGTTACTTGGCAGATGAACTTTATTTTTGGACAAATAAGGTAAAAGGCATGGAGTCTGACCTTGAAAATGAATGCAATTGTGCAGAGTGGAATGCAAGTCCCAGGGCCATTGCAAAGTATCTGAGAGCGAAATGTAACAGAGGTCATATGATTGGATATATTTTCAAGCATATCGGACTACAAAAGTAGGGGAAATACCACTTCAGGTCTCAAACTAATCATGAGCCATAGTGCATGGGCGATAGCTACTAAGGTAGTCCATATGGAGGTTATATATGATTGACCAACTTCTCTACTTCGGTATATCTGCATGAACTTTGCTGTGTCTTCCCTTTTACCAACTGTCTTCAAAGGCAAAACACATCATTTGAAAAGGCAAGCAAATATAAAAAAGCTCCCTGCAGCGGCTCTTCAACACAAGTGCATACAATTCTAAAAAAAGTTTAGTAAAATATATTTGAATGAAAATTATGACTACAAAGACATAAAATGAAGAAAGTTATTGACTAAAAGGATTATAAAGATATAAGTTATGCAATGTTTTCCTCGGAAAAGCCAAAGAATCAAAAGGATATAACCCTATGAGAATGCATAAGCCAAATTCGTAGCTTTCGGTCTTAGTTGCCCGTTTATCAGATTAGTATAACTATTTTGGGAGCTGAAGGGTAAACACTCATAAGACTGCATTCCAAAATTTGCAAGTGAAATTTAATACATAGCAACAAAAACTCAAGCTTACATTAATTCTACCATTAATTTGACATAAATAATTTACATGCAAGCAATCCGAAATCAGATAATTTGTTTCTTTGAGATACCTGGTTAGCTGAAATTTCTTCCTCGTATTTTTGTGCTTTTTGTAGACTCATATTATCTGTTGCAGCGGCTACGTAAAACCTAGGATAAAACCTATCTATTTGCAGTACAGCCAATAGATTAAGCATCTCGGCGGTATGACCCCCTGTGAGCATTAATTTAAGCTTTCAAAGGAGCTCATCAAGAAACATAACACACTAACAGTAAATGAAACATAAAGGGACTTGCGGAAGAAAAATCATTGCCTGAGCCCAATATAATGAGAGTGCTGAGAGAAGTTGAAGCTTTATTCCTGAGAGGCTTTCTACTTTTATATATAACATACAGTACACGAGCTGCAAAAGCGAGACTTGCGGCACTGATTAGGATAACGACTATGCATCCGCAAACTTCTTCCATTATTTGTTACTTTTCCAGAGATCCTAAACCCAAAACAACAAAAAATCAACAAATTGTCAATTCAACTAGAGGTATCTGACGTTCATTTGATATTTTTTCATCTGTTAATCCAGACTAATTATATGAGACAGCCGAATTCTCATTTAATTTGACATGTTAAAACACAGTGAGCAGAGTAAGCAACAAATCATCAGCAAGAAACATTCTGTAATCAAATGCGTTCTGACAGTCTTGATAAGCAAATGTAATAAATAAAAAAGTTAAATTTTACAGACATAAATCACACAACAACAATCAAACTACAACGCCTTAAAACCCTAAAAGCTTCAGAAACTCAGAATTCGAATGAAATGAATCTAATATACCGTCAAAGATCGCCGATCGGAAGCGAATTCAATGGACGATTACTACCGTTTTGAGCGACATCGAAGTTCCGAATTAGGGTTTACGGACTTGGATCCCGAAACTGGAATTGTGTTGTAATTTAATACTTACTAGTAGTTTTTTTTGTTATCATAAATTTTATTTAATATGATTTATAAATAATATATAATTAAATTATTAAATATGTAATTATATAGTAAAATAGGAATAAATTGTAAAGTTGAATTGTAACTTCAAAAAACCATTTTTATTTATATATAGAAAGATTTAATATAAACCATGTCATCCGAATTCCTAAGTTTGCCGTTTTTTCTGCACTGGGATTTTGATTTTTCTAATATTTTCATTGTTTTGGTACGTGGAATTTTTGCCAGACCCCTTTCAAATGAACCAAGTAGAGCAGATCACAATTACATTAACCATCCAAGTAAATCATAAATCAGGATCCAGTTAAGAATAAGTAAAAAGAAACTATATCAGCTACTTCATCAGGAAACTAAAGATGCATAAACAATGTGCAACCAGTAGAGTGCCTAAAAGGGTAAATTGTTTTCGATGTTTTGAAACTATCAACAATAGAGACCAGGCATTTCGTCGGACACTGTAATATGTATATATGCCTTTATAGTGCTCCATCCCACTTTTGAATCACCATATGTTTCCCCCTTGAAGGAACCCTCTGATCAGACTTGCCATCTTTATGTAAAGAAAACCAGCACAAACAATATAATAAAAAGAGCCAGTAGGAACAGTATCATCATGATCTGCCCTTTTGCGCCAGCCTTCTTCATAACAATAGCCACTTTTTTCTGTAGCAAGGATAAACCATCCAATTGTATCAAAAATACTAGTTAAACAGAGGTGCGAGAAGGAACCCAGTGACAAAAACATCAGTATATCACCTGAACAAAATCAAGACGGTTCGAGGTGCTGTCCATGTCAGTGCCCAACTCATCTATAATTCTCTCCTGCGGTGCAAAAATATTTCAGTGGTAGGGAGTCCAAACATTTCACAGACAGAAAAACACACAATACTGATTACAGATCCAATTCTAAGCTCAAAAGATAATGCCTTTATTTTCACATGTCAGTGGACCATATATGAACTTAATATAGCATCTCAGTTATATGCTGCACCCTATATCTCGTAAAAAACACAATCCGTAGTTCAAACACCCTGGGGTGGAAACAAGCGAAAAAGAGATTTCTCTCCAAAACAATATTCTTATATGCATTATAATTTGACTCAGAGCCAACATTAGGAAAACAAATGCAAGATGTGAACAGAGTGAGAGGGGAACTATAAAAATTATGTCCAGATAATGAGTTCTATTATTACAATTGGACCACAGAAAGCATGATATAGGAGGTTTCTCAAAACTAGACAGACTTCTAAGATCATACGATTCTGCTTAATTCAAGCTCAAGGTTAAATAAGCCAATAACAAATAACTATTTTTCGATCTTTTTACCGAAGTACAGAAAGTGGATGAACATTTTACCTGCGCCAGAAGCTCTTCGTGTATTGTGAGTCCAACTCCTCCAATCCTCTCAACACTTGCACTAAGCTCATCTAGTTCCTCATCTTGTTGCCTACATAAGAAGTAAAATAAGAGATTAAATTTGTGTGTGCGACTTACATCCAGAATCAAGTGTTGCAAGGTTGCAATACTTTTTGAGTGATACTTCTGTGATTAGAAGTCCAACGGGGCATGGAGTCAATATGCAAATTAGCTTTCTTAACTCAAACTGGGGAGCAGATATTCTAGTGAACATATATCATCCCCACTACCAATGTGTCCAAAGAATCAGGAACTAGCAGTTGCTTCGCATTTAAAGATAGGTATTGTGTATGGAACAATGAAATTAAAATTGGGACTGTTAAAGCGTCATAGTTCTTGAGAACTCTAGGCACTAGTCAAAGTGAACAAATAATACTCAGTCATCTTACAAATAAAATTACAGCTTCTGTGAATAAATCACTTTGTGACACAACAACCAAAGCCTGAAAACAGTTTATTAAACTAGCTGGACATACATATATGATATATGCCACAACATTTTGACCATAATCTATTATTCCTTTCATGATTGATTGATACAAAACCAACAAAGAATAACAGGAAATGCATGTCAAACAGAAAAAAATGAGCACATACTTTATCAAAAGCATCTGCCTGTCTGATTCTGAAGAAATGAAATCATCATTCCCATAAGCATTATATTTGTTTGAACTATCCGCTTGCTGAGCATTAGGAAGCCTCATCAATTCTCTTCGCGCGCCACTTGCATTTGATGTATTATATTGACCATTCCCCGAAACAACTGCTTTCTTCACTGTCGCCACCTAGAAATCACCAAAACATTCTAATCTCATACGATAAAAAGGAAAATTTCCAAAGTAAAAAGACATCAAAACTTACCTGAGTTCTAGCGGAATCAGTCCACCGTCTCCGTCTATCAAGTTCCGATTGATCGATTCCATACCACGACGGGTCTCTAGCCGCAACCGATATTGCTTTATCCAATTCATCAACCTTATAATAAAAAAACAAGTGTTCTAAATCAATTCATACCCACAAGTACTAATGAGTCGATGCACCTAATACCTGCCAGTGGATGCTGTCGCATGAAGCTAAAAGATCGCTAGTCAGCTGTAATTGTTCTCCACTATCTGGAGATATCGCTTCCCAGCGATGAAAATTGGACTGCAGTTTGTCAATCTACAAGCAAAGCAATCAATCAAACAAACAATCATCGAATTCATCAGTTCAGATCAGATCGAATAGGTTCGTATGAAAGGAAATGGTTTACAGATGACGACTTACAGATTCCTGAATCTCCTCTTTGACGATGTAGAAGGGATCTTGCGCCGATGACATACTTTTAAAACCCTAAATCGACGACAACTGATCGAAACGGAGATCTGAAGCAAAATAGAAGAAAGTAGAAATTGAATAATTTTCTTACATTTCTTTATAAAAATGTACTATTTTATTGGAAATATATATTGGACAAATTTATAATAAATTCATAATTTGTTTATTTGGGGTTTTAAGGAAGATATTATTATTAAATACACTAATGACTAATGATCATGAACATGAACATTTTATAGATTCAAATTATGAGTAATTCATTTTTAAAATTATGATTATGGAATAAATAAAGTAGGGCATTTTAGCTTTGTATAACTTATAAATATAATTTTATTATTTGATTAGTGTAAAAGCTACGCACAATTGAGATCGATATTATTCATATGGGATAAAGATCAAGAAGAACAATCAATCATTTATAAAACCGCAGGATATGATTTCAACAGTTGATTTCTAATTATTTAACGGATGAGATTTAAAATAAAAACCTTCAAATCCAACCGCCCCCTGTTTTTCCCAAATCCAACCGCTAACTTTAATAAAAACCAACTTTTATCTCAACCGTCAGATTAATCAAATCAACGGTTGAAATTTTGTCCTCCATCTTACAAATATTTAATATCCTCCTAGAACTTAATCCTATTCATATGAACACAAATAAATAGAAATCAATTATTGAGATGTCATAATAGTATCGAATTCAGATCTAATGCAGTAAATTATTCGATGCAATCAAAAATTATAGGCAAAAGAGAAAACAAGACTCAAAAATTCATAATATAATACATAAAAAAAATATTTTTATACTCGCGGTAAGTGAAAGATTTTTGGAGAACATACAATTTTTAGTAAAATATAAAGATATGATCTCAGTCGTTGATTTTTATCGATTCAATAGTTGATATTAGTAATAGTTAATCACCAACAACATGTGTTTTTTGCAAATCAATCACACAATTAATTAAAATCCAACTTAAATCTCATGAATCAAATTAACGATCAAAATTATGTCCTTACATCTCACAATAATTAGCAAAATTAGATCAAAATTACCTGTATATCATAACATAGTTTGATGGAGTAGTGAAAATTGTATTTGAATGATTTAGCTCCACTCCACTTGCCACTTGGTATAAGAAAAATATATCGATTAATAAAATCTTCTGAAAATAAGATAAAGAAAATAAAGTTGTAGCAAGAAAAAGAAAGAGAAGAAAGAATTGGAGTTGGAGAAGAACCGAAGATGGAAGCCGGAAGCGACACGCACATGACCGATGCGAATCCTCCACCTCCTCCTCCTCCGCAGCAACAACAGCAGTCAGGTGGAATGGATAACATTCCAGCAACACTTAGCCACGGTGGTCGATTCATTCAATACAATATCTTCGGTAACATTTTCGAGGTTACAGCTAAGTACAAACCACCAGTCATGCCTATTGGTAAAGGCGCTTACGGCATCGTCTGGTACATCTCCTATCTCTCTCTATGAATTTGGATCTTGATTCATTTGATCTGTTATTGATGATGATGATGGCTTTGATCTTGTGTTGTTGTCAGTTCGGCTTTGAATTCGGAGACGGGAGAGAATGTGGCGATTAAGAAGATTGCCAATGCTTTTGATAATAAAATTGATGCTAAGAGGACTCTTAGAGAAATCAAGCTGCTTCGTCACTTGGATCACGAAAATGTATCTCTTGCTCTTTCCAGTATCCCTATTAGTAATTGATGTTGCTTTCTTTTCCATATAAGTCATTCTGGATTATTTCCTTTTTAATAGTTTGGATGCTGCTGATAAATGTGTATATTTTGTTAGGTGATTAGAATTGTAAAATTGTCACTGATTGGTTTGAGTGACAATGTGCAGGTTGTTGCAATCAGAGACATAATACCCCCGCCAGAAAGAGGGGTTTTCAATGATGTATACATCGCTTACGAGCTTATGGACACTGATCTTCATCAGATAATTCGTTCAAATCAAGCCCTCTCAGAAGAGCACTGTCAGGTGTGCATTGTTATTGTTAAGATCTTGAATTGTTCATTTTTCTGATGTCATCGCTGCGTAAAATTGAATAGATAGTTTGGGTCCGGTAGCCTAATGTAGTAACTACTATTTTGAACTCAGTTTCCAGCTGTCAGCTAGCCTGTTTTTTGGTAGGACGTCACAAAGTTAGGCACACCAGGCAGAACAAATGTAATAGGCTTTCCAGTTACATGTGCTTTGTGCATAAGGTGATCTATCGTGGGACAAAATGTTAAGTAGATCTTAACAAGGACCCATTTGTGCCATTATGGCTTCATTGACTTATTAGTTATTATTGAAATTGCTTATATATACATTTGACATATACTACCCTTGATGCACTCGTAAAGCTAAACCACCTACTCTCATACCAATGCTCCATCTTTGGGTCTTGTCTAATAAACTCATCATCATTGTTGTGTGCAGTATTTCTTGTACCAAATACTTCGGGGTTTAAAGTATATTCATTCTGCAAATGTCCTGCACAGAGACTTGAAGCCTAGCAATCTGCTTCTGAATGCTAATTGTGATCTGAAGATATGCGATTTTGGTTTAGCTCGTGTTACTTCTGAAACAGACTTTATGACGGAATATGTTGTTACAAGATGGTACAGAGCACCTGAACTGTTGTTAAACTCTTCGGACTACACTGCAGCAATTGACGTATGGTCAGTTGGATGCATATTTATGGAGCTGATGGATCGAAAGCCTTTATTTCCTGGCAGAGATCATGTACATCAATTACGTTTGCTCATGGAGGTAATCTCAATCTGGGTTATTTGGGTGAAAGTCATTTTAGTATTCCGTAGTGAACTGTTTGACAAGATTACAGCTAGCAGTCTCATCTCTTGTCTTTGAAATCTTTTTGCTTTTGACAAACACTAGTGGTGTTGTGAATCGCCAATGTATTAGAAGTGCCTTTAACTAATAAGCAAATAATTAACAATTTGTGATCTCAAAATTTCTTACAATCAGGCTTCTAGCTTCGAATGCATGGAACAATTTATTATGTTAATTTGGTGACTTTTATTGGTTTTTTAAGTTTGTTTTGAGTTGTAGACTTATGAGTGACGACATATGAGTTTGGTTTAGGAGTTAGGACTTGGAAGAAAGGAACGGAAAAATAGTAGATTAGAGGAAGAATAATAAGTATGACATAGTTGAGCTGGTTTGTTACCGCTTTAATATCTATATATGTTAAAAAAATCGAGGAAGTATAGAAGTGAATTGTTTTCGACTCTCTAATACTAATTTTACAGTGCTGAAAGCATAAATCCTTTTGTGTGTCTCTGATGTTTTTAACTGTGATTATAAATAGTTAGTGCCGATGGCATTGTTCCTTCTTCAGTGAATGTGGATTTCAGAGTCCTCATCACAAGCTGTATCTATTATGCCTTATTAACATTGCTTCATAAGTATTTTTGTTGTGATTTTTTTACTTTTCTATGACTTTCACGATGTACACAAAAATCAGTATTTAGGTGGAGCTCATTCATAGATATGCATGTTATCTGTCGGTGATACAATTTCGAGTCATGTAAATATGTCGTTGAAATGCATATTATAAACATCTGATCAGTTGGAAATCCAACTCCACTAGGTGTTGCATAAATTTTTAACTCCAAATTCCTGCCATTAGCTGTGATTATTTTAATTTTACTCCTGTGATTTTACTGTTACAGAGAGGGATCTTAAATTTTTGACCTTGATTGGGATTTCGGCGCTCGCATAAACTTCCTTCTGACATTTATGTGGATGTATGTCCCCATAATATTTAATGTCCCAATTTAGATTTTGACTAATGATAAATACATTGTTAATATTTTGCAGCTCATTGGGACACCTTCACAAGCCGAATTGGGTTTTTTGAATGAAAATGCCAAAAGGTATATCTGTCAACTGCCGGTTTATCGCCGCCAGTCTTTCACAGAAAAGTTTCCGCAAGTCAATCCTTCAGCAATTGATCTGGTTGAAAAGATGCTGACATTTGATCCTAGGCAGAGGATTACCGGTAAGTGTGACTTGCTTATTTTTTGTTGTACTCTGGAAGTTTTCAGTTGTTTCAAGCTCAAAATAACTTATTTCATAACTTAATGTCAAATTCAACTATGTTTCTGGCAGTGAAAAATATATTACTGGTTATATTTCACAATTGCAATACCTTCTAACTATACCATATCATAATGAAAACTGTTACCTTTGTATATCCTTTTCTCATTAAATTATTTGTTTGGCCCAGTTGAAGGTGCTCTTGCACATCCTTATCTGACATCTCTTCACGACGAAAGTGACGAGCCAAGCTGCACGAGTCCTTTCAACTTCGATTTTGAGCAGCATGCATTAACCGAAGAGCAAATGAAGGAGCTGATATATCGTGAAGCTTTGGCATTCAACCCCGATTATCAACAATAGTGACACCATATTTGGGGCCAGACACTCTAAATTGTGGTGTGTTCTTCTGGCATATCATTGCATCACTAACTGATCTTGTAAGTTGGTGGATTTCTCTGCAAGTCTGGAAATAGGTATCGCAATGCATCTCATGTACCATAACCATAAACTGGCTGCATAAAAAATTATTGCACCAGTATCATCTTTGCTCTATGATTACTCGAATCATAGCCTGAAAATTTGGATGCTCCAAGTCCTGGTTGCATTTACTTTTGACTACCAGTGTGATTAAAGCCATATTGATCAAATATTTTAGATAAATTCCTACTCTAACGTATAAGTTCCATCCTTCATTGATTGATTATTCCATCTAGGGTAATATTCCGAGAAAATTCTGTGCTAGTAAATCCAACCATGTGGTGACGTTGACCCTCTATAACTTAAATAATGTGCTTTTTTATTCACATGATCAATTTAATTGCAGCTGGCTTGTTCACTTGATCATCTTCTCTTTACAGGATAGAGTACTCATTTCTGAGTATCGAGCTGTTTCTTCCAGAGCCGCAGCTCTTGTCATATAACAAGAGAGTTGATGCACTCCGGATAAATCAGAGTGCACTGGTGCGATACAAAAGAAATTACGAACTTTTTGCAATTGCTCTAATGTCGTCAGTAAGCACTGATATGTGTTTACAACATTTTCCAATACATCGTGAGCTGTAAAACAAATATGCCATCAAGATATTAATCAAAGACTCTTTCAGTCAACTATTTCCGTTTCACATACTTCAGAGTTCATCACAAAGCTTGGAAATGTCAAAGTTAACTCCCTGTTTCACAAACAAAAATATTACACTTGTTAGAAACTTCATCCAGGAATCCTATGGAATCTGACTTTTTTTAGCTCACTTTAAGTTTGGAAGTGTCATGTTCTTAATAAGAGATGGATTTTCTGCAACATATGCTTTCCACTCCTCGAAATCGATTCTCCTATCCCCGTTGGTATCAGCCTCTTCGAACGTCTTCGAGATATTTTTTACAAGGATCAGATTCTAGTGAATATATACATAACCCACTTGATGCAAGGCAATGAGAAAAAATGCAGTAATCTCACCTTATCAACAAGTGCTTGAACAATTTCATCAGATAGTACCAAATCCGTTTCGCGCAGAAGAGCCAGAACCATTTCTTTCAACTTAATAATTATTTCCAGGATAGAAAAAATCATTAAATCAACTTGGGACATAAAGTGAGAGGTGAACTGATCAAAGTCATAACTAATGTATACCTCTTCGTGCTCGATGTACCCTGTCTTTCGTAGATCGTATAGTCTGAAGGCGACTGTAGAAAATTGAAAAAAGTCACATTTGATCACATCCATCATACAAAATACTGAACTAACTGAAACTGTGATAGGAAAGAAATACTTTACATTCAATTTTATCAGAAACTGGAGCACTTGGATGGAAAATGCTCAATGATCTGACAAATTCTCCGAACTCTATAACCCCATTTCGCTTCACATCAAATAAATCAAATACCTGAAACAACAATTCTAATTAGTTCATGGATTTTTTCTTTGTTAGTTTTAAGGATATCTAGGAATGCACAGTTGGTCTGTCACTAACTCTGTCTGCGAACAGGTTTTGCTTGGTGCTGTTACGAAAAAGTGCAAGCTGGAACTCCTCCTAATTTAAGAAAGGATCCAAACAACATGGATCAGATCATTTTATATACATGAAAAAACAGCTTTAAAAGCTACAAAAATACAAATGGCACCTTGTGAATCAGACCGTCGTCAATTATGGAACTGCTAAGTTTCTTGAATAATTCATACAAAGCTTCAACTTCATTGATGCTAACTGCAAAAGTTATATATCAGCACATCCTCCTCTCGTCGCGTAGTCAAGGTAAAATCACCAATAAGACCCTTCATTGATTTATATACTTACAAGGGGTTTCGGATGCAAGAACCGTGGGATCTTCGTAGCCCAGCCTCCTTGTTTTCTTTGAGGAAAACAATTTCTTAACAGCCTTCATGCTAATCTTCATTAGCAAACTGCACAAAATTTATTAGAATTATCAGTGAAAAAAGGGTGATACAGTCAATGATCCAATCTAAGTTCTAACACCATTTTATTTGATCTGACATTGCAAAGTAATAATGAACAGAAAGTCGACGATCGTTGTCTTATAAAAAAACATGCATCTTGGACAAAGCTTATATAACTAGTTGCATTGCATCTTGGTAAAACTCACCTGAGCCTGAAAGTTTGCGCGGCGGATCAATGAAGAGTCCAGTCCATTCTGATATGGATCTGAGAAGCTAAGGGGATTTTTGTTGGTGTGGATGTTGTTAGAAATGCTGCACCATTTGAAATAACAGTTTCTTGCATCTTCTGACCATCTTCATATTGTAATGTCAACTTTGAATATTAAATTAAATAGAAAATGGAGTTTAAGAAATCTATGGAAGGTGAGTTGTCAAAGTAGACAAATGACAAAGTCCAACCAACACTATTTCTGTGGGTTGAATTTAATTATTTTTCAAAGTCGGCAGTTTTATGTACATTTTTGCCAGTTGAAATCTAAAGGTTAAACTTTTACCAGTATTTATCATAAAGGCGAGCTCGGTTGGCAAGAGAAGGAGAAATAAGTGACGATCAATAGAGTCAATTCGAATTCGATTTTAGATGAATCGAAAGAAGGATTGTGCGGGATATATATAGAGGAAATAAAAAATTGAGGATTTGACTGTTCATTTCTTGACTATTTTTTAAATAAATGTTTATGAAAATGACATAAAAGACTTACTGTGCACGATAAGAGCTGGATGATCGAATCAGCAATAGTAATAACATTAACATATCAACAAAAATAACAACAAAATCCGACAAACAAAACATATCATATTGGCAATGGATCATGTCGATAATGAAGATGATATCATTGATAATGTAAATATTCTGACAGGACTCCAGCCACTTAACTGATTTGTATAATTCTAATGGTGTAATATTGTCTTTAATCATGATTAGCACAGAAAGCAGTATTATTTAAGTAATTCATGATTCATACCTCATATTGAAAGTGTTGTGTTGTGGTCTCCTTGTGTTTTGCCACTAATTTGGATTGCACTCTGTAGAATATTGTGATCGAGTAAATTATCTAAGTGCCTTCAAATTAATGTATTTCATGAATCAGTCAATCCAGTTTTTCAACACTGACCTACCTGACTAAAATGATGAACAGAAAAAGAGATGCAAAATTCAAGAATCAACAAATATATACAGTCAGAAGTGTAGTAAACAGTATTTGTACATGATAATGAGGCCTGTACTGCTGTACATATGGTTGACAATTGATTCGTCTTGTGATCCGCCAACCTTGACTTCACACGGACACCCTAGAAGTCATAATTAGTAAGTAGAAGAGAATAAGTCGTCTATTCATAAGCAACTAACATAGAGGTGGTCAGTTGATGAGTATTTTACTCAAGGCGCTACAGGATACCTGATAGATACACCAAATGATATGTGCCATTTATTTTTGATCCTACAATTACTCTGTCATTTTCATCCACGAAAAATGGCCTAGCATCAGGGGTTCAATTACAAACTAAAAATTGAAAAGAGTAAAAAAATGAAATGGATGGTATTTGCAGATCTGCTCTTTTTTGCTTTTACTTCACAAATTGTACTAAAAATTCAATGAATCTGGCCGAAGAAGACTACTAATAGCAATTCATACTTCACTGGTGTAATCACCATGACCCCCTTACTTTCTTGTTCATGTTAGCTTAGACATGTTGATTTTGCTGAACTCCTTCACCGGGTTGCAGCATCTCAGATCCATGATGATGCACCATATACCACCTCCCATTGTGCAGCTCAAATACATTGGTCACATGGAATGGCCCAGCGTCCATGTCAACATAAGTTTTCATGGTGACCCATGCAGTTTCAGTAAGTACCCGAGCACGCACATCTCGCACTTCAAAGTCAACGGCTTGCCAGTTAAGAGCTAGTTGCCAGCTCTCGATTACTGCATTGTACCTGCAATTGCATAAAGATATATAATACTTAGTTTATACCCAATTGTAGCAGAACCATAAATCTTGTAGGGACCATAAAACACAGATGTGCTTTTCAATTAAGACGCATCGTGTACTAAACTGCTGAGTTACTAGAAACAAGTGCCTACTTAGTTCCTATATTTAATTTATCATCAAAAATAAATTTGCAGAGAGGTCATGAAAAATACTTAAGACAGGGTTCATAGATAAGCATTACATATACCAAGCGAACATGTTTCCAGACTTGTAAAATATATCATAAGGAGAAACTTGGCAGACGTGTTCTGCCTTTACTCCGCGCTGTGTCCATATGTAATCAATGCAATCAAAGTTAAACTACCTCAATTGAAGGAGACAGACAGAGAGTTTCTTCCTAACTAAATATGTGTAGAGGGAATAGACCTTCATTACGTTCGAATTTTTTCAAAAGGTTGTATTCGACCGAGGATATACAAACAAGGTGCACCAGCCTGGACGCAGAGAAGACCGACCCACAAAATCCCAGGCTACAGCTCTGAATCCACACAGACAGGAAAGGAGCAAGATACAAGGCAACCAAACCAAGACTCCTATCATTGATCCATAATCAAACTGGACAAAACACAGACTTGTGCAATGGAATACTAAACAATTACATTTTCGTCTGGTAGGAACTAAACATTTTTATCTAACCTCCAAATAATTAAACAATCCTAAACATATGTGCTTCACGAAGGATTGAAAAAAAAACTATCACTGTAACTAATCCATAGGCATAAATTTATCAATGGAGTCTCAAGCCCTTGTAAATACTCCATTGATAAATAAAGAAAATCATCATTCGAAAATAGAAAGAACTCTGCAGACATACCCTGAAAACAACTCCCCTGACGGATGAATGCATTTGACATAGTCAGCATTTAGCCACAGACGACTCATGGAAGGAAGTGACCTTTCTCTAATGATTTTAAAGAACTCGGCATTTACATTAACAATAGCCCTCGTGGCTGCATAATAAGCCTTCCATCCATTCCTTGGCCTGACACTATCTTGTTCCAGTGTAAAGTCCTAAACAATAAAGTACAAATCAATCAATCGTTCGCTCTCTTTATCACTAGGTAAGATTATCAAGATTCGTAAATTCAAGGGCAAACGACATATTTACCACTCAGTTCAATACTCTCCTAATTAGTGGCAACTTGATGCGAAACATGAAGAGTACCTTGTGATAGAGAGCTTTCCAAGCATTGTCATCATTAGCAGCCTTACGCATAGCAGAGTTAGTCATCGAAAGACGACATAAACTTGGATAATCCAAATAACTCAAAGCATGAGTAGTAATTTCCGGAACCAGTTGCTCCATCATAGACGCACCAGTCTGTCTATCAAGAACCACAACTGACCCTCCGCCGCCACCGTTTCTATCAACTATACCACCACCGCCACCTCCGGCGCCGTTCGGGTAAGATTCGCAACTAGTCATGGCACCAGGAATCGAGTGAATTAGGGTTGAATCGGAGGGCGAGTAGTGAAGAGATTAACGAAACTGAAACCCTAATTGAATTGGAGCGGTTTGGTTGAGTTGTAAAAAAAGTGATAACCGTTCGGATTGATCTTACAGTCGCTTCGATTCGATTTGTTGTGTGTATGAATTGATCCCGGAGATGGATTCAACTGATTGTCTTATTCGGAGAATTTGTCAAAGTTTAGGGGTCATTTTGTAAATTAATAAATTCGGGTGTTTAATCAGTTATTTATAAATGTGGATTAAGCTTTCGAAATATTAATTAATTAATATAAATTATGATGTTCTTTCGTCTCACAAAAATTTATTAATTCTTTTACAATTTTTTTAGCAATATGCATAGTTGTGTTGAAAATTTAGCCATTTAGGTCCAGCCTTCTACGATTCTAGCCTTGGCCAAAGTAAAACTTCCAATATGTATGAAGTTCATAGTTTGTTAGAGACCTGATTGGAGCCAAAGGTCACATGCAAAACCAAAAGTGAAATCTTGTAGAAGGGTTTAGTAAATTTTACATATTTACCAAAAACTATCTAGCAAAACAACTTAAGTTTTCGCGACGATTTAAGGTTGAAGCATTTTGAGATTCAAATGCTAGCATGGCTTTCTTATAAGCTATGTTTGGTGCATAGAAATTTCTCTTCACATTAATTATTTATTCATTGTTCAATCGTATTAAATTTTTAACGTGTCAGCCATTCATTAAAACAATGATATTCTAGCAATTCCATACAGATCCTAACTTTAATGAAATCAAATCAACGTAATAAGATTTAATAATCGTTACTAATGATCTGGATCCGGTGCAGCGCAGCTATTTGCTGTCAGGATCAAAACGATGACACTTTGACGTTATTTTCTATAATCTTACGTAGTTTTGGATGAACCATTTATCAAAACTACGTAATTTTGGGTTACTATAAATTGTTGTTGCAGCACTGGATCTCAATCCGTTACTAATAAGCATATAACTTGTCAAAAAATCCATATAAAATTGACAACTCGAACATTATTTTTGTTTGATTTCTGATCTGTTTGACTGATCCAAATATTATTTCACAAATACATTTTGTTTCTATATAAAGGGGAATAATATTATAGAAAAACAAGATATTGGATTGAGTTTCACATAAAAGTGAAGTAAACAAAAGATATTTCATTGTGTCCTTAATACTAATCTTCTTCAGCAAAAATATCTAAACTTAGTCCCATGAGCTTCATCTGTTCATGACAACTAATGGAAATGATAGCAAAATCATAATCTCAATTTTTTACTAAATGTATTTATAAATAAAACTGCATTTAATTCAAGTTAGAAACAAATCATATTTTTGGTAATAAGAAAAAATGCAACCAATATCTTTAATCATATAATTAGCAGAAAATCTCACCTACTACAAAAATCAGAAAATCCATATTTACCATGAGCTGCATGATTATCTACACTACGCATAAACCGTCCAGATACGCACAAAATCCCAATCTACCGTTTACAATTCATCTCTATATATAAACCATTTCTCCTCCTCTCACTCTCATCCTCCAACATTTTCTCAAAAAAACCAATTCCTCTAGGAATCAATCATCTCAACCATGGCCACCACTGACCTCTCTGCGAAAAGCCTAGTCTCAGACACAAACAAAAACTCAATCTTCATTTCTAAAAAGAAACTACATGACGAAGATCCGGCAGCTGCACTGGCCTTTGCTCGCCATGAATTTGGCGAACATGGCGGTGTTAACATGTCTATTGAAGCCTCTGCTACGTTTACTGTTATGGAACCTGAAACGATGCGTCGTATGTTTGCTGGAGAACTCGGTCCAGATCGCGATTTTTTTATTTATAGTCGTCATTTTAATCCTACCGTACTTAATCTCAGCCGTCAGATGGCCGCATTAGAAGGTATTTTTATTCTCAAAATCTATTCCAATAAATAAAATTCTCATTTTGTAAGTCTTTTTTATAATTTTTAAGGTACGGAGGCCGCTTACTGCACGTCGAGCGGCATGGCGGCCATATCGGCCGTCCTTCTGCAGCTCTGTGTTCATAATGGTCACGTTGTGGCTTCTCAAACTTTATACGGCGGGACTCATGCGTTGTTATCACATTTTCTACCTCGTGCATGTGGCGTTACGACGTCGTTTGTTGATATAGAGAATTTGGATTCGGTTAACGATGCGATTGTTGAAGGCAAGACTAACTTGTTGTATTTTGAAGCGATGTCGAACCCGACCCTTATGGTGCCTAATATTCCCGAGCTTTGTCGTATTGCGCATGCGAAAAGTGTGACTGTTGTGGTTGATAATACCTTTGCGCCTATGGTTTTGTCGCCTGCTAGGCTCGGTGCTGACGTCGTGATTCATAGTGTTTCCAAGTTTATTAGCGGTGGAGCTGACATCATCGCAGGTATGTAATTCATCTCAACCGTACACGTGTCCTATTTCGGTTGTCATTATTGTTCTATTATTGTCTGCTTTATCGATCTTTGTTTGGAACTGTATAAAACGGTTAGGATTCTGTCGTTCACATGCAGTAGTTGTTACTAAAGTCACCTGATGACATCATCATATGATATGGGATGATTTCTTATGTTTGTATCACTTAATAAATGTTTTGGAATTTTTCGCTTAATCACTGATATCAGAGATCAATGATTCATGCCCTCCGTCGGCATTTATGACTTAGAAGCTGTCCTTGACTGATATTTGTTGGAACTAAACGGACTTAGTTATGAGTTGAATGGTGCAGGAGCTGTGTGTGGACCAGCAAAGCTAGTGAACTCAATGATGGACCTTCAACAAGGAGCACTGATGTTACTAGGACCAACAATGAACGCCAAGGTTGCATTCGAGCTGTCCGAGAGGCTTCCACACTTGGGTATAAGAATGAAAGAGCATTGTCACAGAGCCATGACCTTCGCAACAAGGATGAAAAAGCTAGGTCTCAAAGTCGTCTACCCCGGTTTAGAGGACCATCCTAATCACAATGTTCTTAAGTCAATTCACAACAAAGAGTATGGTTACGGTGGGCTGCTCTGCGTCGATATGGAAACTGAAGAAAAGGCTAATAAGTTAATGAACCTTTTACAGAATTCCACTCAGTTTGGATTCATGGCTGTTAGTTTGGGGTATTATGAAACACTCATGTCTTGTTCCGGAAGTAGTACTAGTAGCGAGATGAATGAGGAGGAGAGGGCACTTGCTGGAATTTCTCCGGGCTTGGTTAGAATGTCGATCGGGTATAATGGTACTCTGGAACAACGCTGGAGTCAGTTCGAGAAGGCGTTGGCTAAGATGCAGGAGGCTGGAGTAGTTAAATACTAAGAAAGTTTACTGCATGGTTTGGCTGGTGGCCTTTCTTTTGCTTACATGTTTTTTGATGTTGCTTCGAATTTCCGGACACAATGATCCTGCAGGACATTACTTGTTTACATGAATCTTGTAGTTTTTTTCCTTATGTGTATGATGAAAATGTTTTGAATGGTATTAAGCTACAAGATTTCTCTACAGTCTTCAGAAGTCACAAAAATCCACAATACGGAATTATCCAGTAGTCCTGAAAAGTACACGTATATGCTTTCATTTTCACCAAGCAGATAGACCTATCTGTTGATTTGAGCCAACCAATACCTCCACAAAACCTTTCCTCAACTCCAACTTCCTTCACACAAATATGCCGCAAAAACCTTACACAAACCACACACTAAACCCTTCACCCATTTATTCCAGCCTTAATGGTTGTCCTGAGCTTCCAAGCACTACCACATTACAGACCACTTGAGTACCAATGTGGTCATATTTTTAGAAGACAAACCTTGGAGAATAAAAGTTACGGAAGCATTCGATGTGGAATAGCTGAACCTTCCGGTGAACCGGCCCCGATGGGCCAGAAAACTAAGTACAAAGACGGGGTTTTTGAGAAGATTTTCATGACCTTGTTTGCTCGCAAGATGGGTAAATTTGCCGCTCCTCCGAAAAAAGTGCTTGGAAAAGATGAGAAGAAGAAAGGATGGTTGGAGTATGATTATGAAAGCTTTGTAGATGTATCTAAAAGAGTTACACAAGGGAGATCGCGCATCCAGCAACAGGAGGTTGTCCGCGAGGTTTTGCTATCTATGTTACCTCCCGGCGCTCCTGCTCAGGTTTCTTTACAGTTTATATTTCCATATATACATTTAAGTGGAACTTTTAGCTGAAGTGAAAATTGTTACATTACTAATGTTACAGTTTAGGAAGTTGTTTCCACCGACTAAGTGGGCTGCAGAGTTCAATGCAGCTCTGACTGTGCCTTTCTTCCACTGGCTAGTCGGTCCTTCTGAGGTGCAAAGATCCTGCACCCTCAACTTCCATTTCTCTTGTTCATCAGCTTGTCACTTAGTCTTTAACATTAGTCGGAAACTGGAATGCTTGATGTAGGTTGTAGAAGTGGAGATAAATGGAGTGAAGCAAAAGAGTGGCGTCCACATAAAAAAGTGCAGGTAAGAATTTCAGCAAGAAAATTCTATTTAGGCAGAAACCAAACATCATAAGACTGTTGTTTCTTGAGTTTAAACAGCTCGAAAGGCCTTCGCTTACAGGTATTTAGAGAACAGTGGATGTGTCGGCATGTGCGTGAATATGTGCAAGATACCTACTCAAGATTTCTTCACAAATGAATTTGGGTTGCCTTTGACAATGATTCCAAGTAAATCATAAACTATCCTGTAAACTTACTTTACTAGGTAATAGACTAAAAGTATCCATTGACCTTATGAAATGAACTGCTTCAGATTTTGAAGATATGAGCTGCGAAATGGTATATGGTCAAGTTCCTCCACCTTTCGAATCAGACCCAGTTGCGAAACAACCTTGTTTTGCAGACATATGTAAGTTTTCTCATCCTATTACCATACCAAATCACTTCTTTTCGCGATTTTGATCGATCAATGTTGACGATTTTCGTTGCGCAGGCTCCATGTCCAACCCCAATGCCACCATTTGCCCAAAACTACAAGCCTAAAGAATTCTCCACATTGCACCTCAGCTAGATCAAGTGACAATAAACATTAGTAAAGTTGTATAATATCAACACTCCATTGCATATCCCAATCATCAAGGAATGAGAGATTCTGTCAACCCATAGGCCAAAGCTAACAAAAACGATACCGTTCTTTAACATACATAATAAAACGTCGTCGTTTTATGTACACGTTCGAAGTCTTCTTCCAAAGAAATTTTTTTAGAAATGCCCTACTTTCCCAAAATACTTTCCCAAATGCCCTACTTTAGAAATACGTTTCCCAAATGCCCTATTTTCCAACCAGTTCGGTCATGACAGGACCGAATTGTCACAAAAACGTAATACCCGGGCCCAACAAAACCGGACTGTTTGAAAATAGACCAATCCGGGCCCAACAAGACCGAATTCCTTTCGAAAATATTTTATTGGTCAAACTGTCCTCCGTGGTGCTGACTGGGCAGCCCAGTCAGCATTTTAGTGAGTACGGTTCTGGTAAAACCGGATTCGTAAAAAAGTAAATATTATGCACAATAATAGCAACGGTCAGAGACACTGCATGCATGAACGTAAAAAGCAATATTTCTGTGCAATCCGGTTTTGTGAAGACCGAATTGCTCAGAAATAATTCAATCATCCACTAATAATTCACGGATGATACATAAAATTCTGAAACCGGGCTGCATGGAACCGGAGAGCGTGTTCAATTCGGTTTTCATGGAACCGGATTGTGTGAGAAGTTCCGGTTCTGCAGGACCCGAATAGTTTTAGTATAAATTCAATCAGTTTTTCATTTCTTCAGCACACCAAATTCTCAATTGCCTCCCAATTATGTTCCTCCTTACCAGAAACAACCTCTCCCTCTATGGGCAATCCTGAAAGTAAACCAACGTCTTGGAGAGTGATTGTGCACTCTCCCACTGATAGGTGGAACGTGTGAGTCTCTTGCCTCCACCGTTCCACCAGTGCTGACAACAATGACCAATCAATTGCAATATTCTGCACCTGACTCCATGTGTAAAAACCAGCTCTAACTACATATGGCACAATCCTGGGATCCATCTGCCACAACCGACGATGCACTAACTTTAATGTTTTGTCCATCTGCAAAATTATATACAATATCCATTAACAAATGTTGGAAAATTAACTATTAAAATATTATGTGAAATTAAATTATTAACTTACCCGATTTTTCCACACCTCTTCCGAACGATGGGTACGTTGCTGAGTTAACACAGAACCATCAATCGGTCCGGGAGTAACAATATCGTCAAGATTCATCTATACCATTAAACAAAAATCACGAAACATATTAACAATATATTCAATCTAACACCTAAACATATTACAAAACATATTAAGCACAACAACATATTTCATCTACAACTTAAACAAACAAATATCACAACATATTAACAAAAACATATTCATTCAACACCTTAAATCCACAAATTACAAACACATCAAAATCAACAATACATCCAACACCAAATAAACAAAATATATAACACAACAACAACCCAAAAACATAATTAATCCCTTAATTCCAAATTAATTTACAACAATTCAATAACCATAAACAATTAAAAAATCAACAACCCTAAACCCTAAAATTCAAAACCCTAACATCACAAAAATACAATAACCTTATACAATTGAAAAATCAACAACCCTAAACCATTAAATTCATAACCCTAACATCACACAAATCCAATAACCCTACTAACACTCACAACCTACAACCCTAATTTCACTACTCAATTTCAAAATTAAAACCATAATCTAACCTCAAAATCATTAGCATGCCATCCTGCCATGTCGATCTACCACCAAAATGCTTCGTCGTGGATCAGATTGTTGCAAGAGAGAGGCCGGAATCGAAGGAAGAATGAAGCAGCGGAGCAGAGTATATTTCAGACCTATCCGGTCTTAGCAGAACCGGACTCATAAAAATGCTGACTGGGCTGCCCAGTCAGCACCACGTAGCCAATAAAATAATTTCGTAAAGAATTCGGTCTTAGTGGAACCGAGTTGCCGTATTTTCAACCAGTCCGGTTTTGTTGGGCCCGGGTATTTTGTTTTTGTGACAAATCGGTCTTGTCAAGACCGAACTGGTTGGAAAATAGGACATTTGGGAAACGTATTTCAAAAGTAGGGCATTTGGGAAAGTATTTTGGGATAGTAGGGCATTTCTAAAAAAATTTCTCTTCCAAAGCTACTGAGAGAAGAGAAGTATCTTCAGATCTGAGCCTTACCGAATCTCCAAAACCCTAATTCCGATATCGCCATGGCGACGATCTCAACTCGCTATCTCCTCCTCCACTTCCTCCTCGTCTTAATCCCTCTAACCACCGCCGAGATCCGATCCACCGACATCCGATCCGATTCACGCTACATCATCCCCTTCGACGAGTTCGGCTTCACTCCAAACGGCCGTCTCATCCTCAACGTCTCCAAACTCTCCTTTTCCACCTCCCTCGCTTCCCCGGAGCTTGCTAAACTCGGTTTCTTCTTCTGCACACGTGACGCATGGCTTCACGTTCTTCAACAGATCGAAGACGGCACTATACCTTGCGCGCTTCATTCCAGTCTCGTTCATCCTGTTTACACCTTCGATCGGTTAAACGGCTCTAAAGAGTTCAATACTGAATATGCGATGCCGGACGCTGGGCAGTTTACGCTTGTGTTTACTAATTGTGTTCCGGAGGTTAGGGTTTCGATGGATGTGAAATCGGTTATGTTTAATTTGGAAGGTAGGGATGGAGTTAGGGATTATTTGTCTGCAGGTAGGACTGTGCTTCCAAGGGTTTATTTTCTGTTTTCGTTGATTTATTTCTCCATGGCTGCTTTTTGGATTTATGTGTTGCATAAGAAGAGATTGACTGTTTATGGAATTCATTTCTTTATGCTGGCGGTGGTGATGTTGAAAGCGTTGAATTTGTTATGTGAGGCGGAGGATAAATCTTATATAAAGAAGACTGGAAGTGCCCACGGTTGGGATGTTTTGTTCTACATTTTCAGCTTTTTGAAGGGGATTACGCTGTTTACGTTGATTGTTTTGATTGGTACTGGATGGAGTTTCTTGAAACCGTATTTGCAAGATAGGGAGAAGAAGGTGTTGATGATTGTTATTCCACTTCAGGTGGTTGCCAATATTGCTCAGGTTGTTATTGATGAGAGTGGGCCGTATGGGCAAGATTGGATCACTTGGAAACAAGTGTTTTTGCTTGTGGATGTTGTGTGTTGTTGCGCTGTGTTGTTCCCGATTGTCTGGTCTATTAAGAATTTGAGGGAAGCGGCTACCACTGATGGGAAGGCGGCTGTGAACTTGATGAAGTTGACTTTGTTTAGACAGTATTATATCGTGGTGATATGTTACATTTACTTTACTCGGGTGGTGGTTTATGCGTTGGAGACTATTACTTCTTACAAGTATGTCTGGACTAGCATTGTTGCAGCAGAGCTGGCGACACTTGCCTTCTATGCATTTACTGGGTATAAGTTCAGGCCAGAGGCACACAATCCGTACTTTGTGATTGATGACGAAGAAGAAGAGGCTGCAGCAGAACAGTTAAAGAATGATGATGACTTTGAACTATGATATTCGATTAGTGTTCGGAAGGTGTGTATATGCAGGAATTATGTGATATGTTTCCCATACTAAATTTACGGCTACATTGGATTTCAATCCGTGCTTCAATCATGATTGGTGTAGGAAAGAAATGAAACCATGGTTTATTTTGATGTCTTTGCTACATTGTCCATTTGGACATCAGGTATAATAAAAACTTGCCATTATATATGCAATATGTGGCAATTGTTCAGTAGTTTTATTTGCTCTAACAAGTGGAAAGTTACCTTTTGTTGTCATATATAAGACTGTCCTGTCTTAATTACCAATTTCGGGGAATTTACAGTGTTATCATATGTGTTAGTACTTTATTTGTAAAGTGTTACCTATGTAATTGCAATTTTTAGCTTTGTTGTCCCTGGCATATAGGAAGAAGGGTGCTCGTGGCACTCCATTCGGGTTGTTGCCTGTTTTGCTTAAAATCAAAGTTTAGGTAAGAAGTGGAAGGCCAGTAGTCATAGAGTGGTAGAACTTTAAAGGCTAAACTCCCGATTTCCCTTTTTCTAAGCAAAGGAATGTTTTGCTCCTACGAAGACAGGAAGTGGTATCTTTTCCCTTGTGATTTTAAACTGATTAACATTAAGTTGACTACTACAAACTGAACGCTTTTAAGTTATTGCAGCTATTATCTCAACCACCGTCCAAGGTCTGTCGTTGAACAAGGTGAGATCTCTTCAGCCAAGCTGTCCGTGTAATAAGAGGACAAGTTGGACTGCTGCTCCAGCCCATAGCTGAAATCCTGAAAGCTTTTGAAACTGGGACTTCTCAGATCCTGGCTTGTACCACCAAACCTGGACGCAATACTTCCCCGAGCTTGCTCCTCAGGCTGGTAAGAAAGGCGCTTTTTAACTGACCCGCTTCGATCTCTTTCTGGTGTTGGAGGCCTTGTCCGTGGCGCACTTTGAGACCTTGATCTAGCCTTTGCAGACTCTGTGGCAGTCATATAATTAGGTAATGCTGTTACATCAGTGCCAATTCCACGTTCATGCCCATCCAGTGGTTCAGCATTGAGCCTATATGCAGAGCTGAGTTTTGGGGTGTGTGTAGTTGAGAAGCTTTTCTCTTCTCTAATGTATCGTGGACTAGCTGAGCGAACTTGAAGCGGTCTAATTTTTGGTGTAGAGGGAGTTGCAGGGGATTGGAAGTTGAAAGAAAAGTCATGTGTTCTGCGCCTAGGGGATGCCACACGTTGAGGGCTAGCAGGTCTTTGCTGGTTGGTCTGTTGCAGTGATCTTTGCATATTCCAGGAATGGTGCGAATGAGGCTTAGACGCATCGACTTCAACTGTTTTTGCAAAATGGTTATCAGTTATAGCCCTGCCACTTTCCCACTGCTTCTCTGCCATCCATCTATTAAGCCAATCAGCTCCAATCTCAGCTTCATATCCAGATGACATGTTCCTTCCCGAGTTCTGAATCTACAGAAGATTGAAACTTTCTTAGTCTAATGCCGGAGGCCAATATGCAGATCAAAGGGTCAGAACATCACCTGCTGGGAGAAAGCATATGCAAGGGCCTTTTCTCGCTTCATTAAGGCCTCTTTTCTGCTCTGCAGCATTTTATCGATCTCATCCAGCGTCCTTGAGCGCTCATCCCAGTTATCCAACTGCCCTTTTACATCTCCAGACTTGTTTGGATAGGAAGAAATAGGTCAGTCAAGTTAACTTAGCTATGACAAACTTGCGTTACATGGGACGAGAAACTTGAACTTACAAAGGTCATTCGCCTCCGTTCGCTTGCATTTTTATTGAGCTTAGAATCTAATGACAAACTGTGCTCAGGTAACAATGACGACCTTCTTCCTCCTTCATGTGAAAGTCTTGATCGCTGTTCACGCATCTGATCCTGTACTCTGACCAGAGCTTGTATATATTGCAGAGTCATTTTGGCTTGCTTTCGCACATTCTGTCCTCTCACCAGTGCCTGCAGCTTCACTAGACCCTTCAGTGCTCGTAGAGCTTTCCGCGCCTAAAGGACGAAGATACATCAATAAGGTATATCATCAAAGATGGAGTAGTGATGTGTAATATGATAAGGATTTGGTTACCAGGAAGCCTCTGAATGCTGTTTGTATGACAACAATAGCAGTGAGTGTGACCTCCTTGAGAAATTTGGAGCTGCTAGTGAGTCTGACAATCTCAATAGCGGCCTGGGCAGTGGCTGCTGCAGCTTCAGCAGTGGCGGCAGTGGCAGCCGCAACTGCAATGGCATGCCTTTGTTCAGCGTTCAGCACCATATTAGCATTATCTTGACGAGACTGGGATTTGCAGAAGAGCCATCTGCGCTTTTCTCTCTTACTGCTATTCTTCTTTTTATTGGTGTTGCCAGCATCTTCGTTGACTTTGTTTGCTGTTTTGTTAGATGATGAAGACCTGAATGCATTTTTGACTGCTGTCAACCATGAAGAGGTGGTAGATGCTAGAGCTACCTTGTTCATTCCCATTCTGATGCAACTATGAACTTAGGAATGGGAATGCCGAATGCTCTGCTATTTATCATATGTTATGAAAGTATTTAGGTAGCTATAGGATATGTACTTGTAAAACAATAAACATTACAATAAGCAGGAGAGGCAGGAGAGGCAGAAGAGAATCCAAGGCATCGGTACGATTAAAATAAATAGATGGCCACTGGGAGTAGAGTGTGCATCTGTGCATTTCGATTAAGATGAATGGCGTCACGTGCCATAGAGCAGAGCAAGTGATGCATGGAGACAAAGGGAGGGGCTGTTTGATGGGAAGAATAATAATTGGGTGAGGTAGAGGGCCTCGAAGACTGGTCTGTCTGTCCTTCACAGCAGTCCTGGTTTTTTGATATCTGGGAACCATTTGGCTTACTTTCAGACCGGTCAAGGACACGTCACATACAATAGTTGAAGCTGATAAGAAATCAACTATTGAACAACACAATCTCTGAAAATTGCCGATCCTTAATATTTCATTCAATTCAAATGCGCATCAAATGATCCCACAATTTATGTTTAAGCAAGAGAGCATACTTACAGATGACAATGATTATAATAAGATGCCATTGCAACAGTAATTCATATATTTGGCTGGGGTTGCTGGTGATGAAAGCTCTTGCAAACGGTTGGTTGATTTTTTAGAGTTTGTGATTAGATTAGTTGTTCACCTTCGCTGAATATGGAGTGTAAAGATCGGCATCAATTTATGGACGAATGACGTTTCAATCTACAAAAGTAGTGAAGGCCCTATTTCGATCAACACTACAAAAAAAGTGAGTCCCACGTAAAGAATTGAATCATTGAAAGTCATTCCACCACCTTCTTGGCGTTGGACACATAACGTTGTATTTGAACGCTTCCACGCTATGACAAATAAGGATATCTTGTTCTCATAAATTTTCTACTTGTGTCATGAAAATTAATGTTATCCATCGATTATATCCGTTCAATATCATTATTTTCTTTTTATCAAAAAAAAATATCATTATTTTCTTGGCTATTCAGCACAACTTTCCAATACTAAAAATCACTATTTCATCACTATTAAAAAATTCATATTTATACATGTTGTTATGTTAAAAATAAATTGAACGAAATATTGTCCCAAATAAGATTTCTTTTCTTCATTAATTTTTTTCACCTTCACTTATCATCTGTATGGGTTTCATGTTTCACTATTAATCATCTACATCTTTTAGTGTGTCAAACAGATCAAAATGTGTGCATCATATTTACTCCTTCATTGATGAAATGGGTACAATAAATCGATGCAAGCAAAATAAGATTCTATAATGTGGATGTTATGTCAATTTGAGGAACGCGTCCTTATTGGGTACAGTAACTCAAGTTAATATTTGAAAATCCTATTTTTATAATTTGTATCCTAAATTAATACAATTTTTTCATTTCATTTCTGATAGGATCGCTTGTTAGCAGTAAAGACTAGGTCTAAGACTTGTTAAGGACTAAGACCAAGTTAGCAGGCACTTGTTCCTCAGAGATACAAATGCAGCGGAATTACGTCTAATGATTGACTTTATTAATCAATAGACTGTACAAGCACTACAATATCTATACAACAGTGTTTCAAACTATTATACACAGTCACCTTAGCCTGTAGGCTCAAAACCAACAATCGTGACTCTTAGGACAAGTTCCTCTGTCCTGCACGCACTCGATGTACGCTCCGTAACTTCTGAAGATCAACTTTCCGATGATCAGAATGTGCTTGCACCTTGCTTGCGACTCTCTCAGAAATTTTCCAGCAAACCGTGTCAATTGCAATACCAATTCTTTGGTTTACCCATACGAGTAACCACCTTGTGTAACCGCCGCTTGACACATCACAATCTGCAACTTCCTTTGCATTGTGATTCTCCCAGGTGTCCAGCAGTTGCTCCAGCAGTTTGTTCGACTTATCTCCTTATACTTTTATCAGCATCATGATTCTGTGCATATCTCAATGTAATCCAGGTTCATGTCCCGCATACAGTCTGACAAGACCATGTCTTCTGCACACTTAATTCAAATATGAGTAATGTGTTGTCATCATCAAAATTCAACATGGGAACCATGTATCAACAATTTCCCCCTTTTTGATGATGACAAACACGTAGGGACAAATAAACTAGGAAATAGGTAAGCAAATCATAAGACTATGACCAACTGAGAAGTAAGTGAGACAAGTTCCCCCTAAACCTATGCACAAAAGCATATCATCAGAACAAGAACACACACTTGGTCTTGTTCCCCCTAAATCAGTACCCCCTATACTTCTTCCCCCTTTTGGCATCATCAAACAAGGGTCAAAAATATCAACACATAAACCACAAGTATGAAACAGCCAAAATGCACACAAAATAAATTGCACAATAAACTTCGAAATTAAAAGCATATTGTCTTAAATTGCATGGAAGGGGAATAAAAAATTCAGACAATAAAGGGGATTTATTTGGTAGGGATGGAAGGAAGGGATGAGTTCATGATGGTCAGGTGCTGGCATTCACCATATCAGGGCATTCAGACTCTGTCCTTAACTGCCTTCAGCACCACTTCCTTGAGTTCCTGGAACTCCTTCTTCAAATCCTTCATCTCTGAGGACATCTTCCTCAACTCACCCTTGACCTGACTGATGTTGAAATCCAACTCAGTCAACCTTACTGAGTAATCATCAGGTGGAGGACTAATCCATCAGAGTCCTCTTCATCAACTACCTTCCACAAATGACTTTTCTTCCATTTTGTCCAAGTCCTTTATCCAGCCTTCATCAGAAAATACTAAGCCCATTTTCTTGAAGTCACTCGGATTAAATTTCCTCACCACTGGCACTTCGTCCTCATGGTTCTTATACACTTCATGGTACTGGAGGATTTCTTCACTATCCGTGCATACCCGACTTGCTTCATCTGGCTTAAATAACCCATCTGATTGATGATCATCTTTGGAAGATTAATTGGCTCTTTCTTCAGGATCTTGTCCATCAACAGAATGTCTTCCAGCTGAACTAGACTGGTCTTCGACCCTCTCGGCAGCAGATTTGTGACCATCAATTTGTGAAGGACCTTGACTTTGGCTGACAGATGCTTCGAAGGAACTCTTCCTGGCTTAGCTGTGCCACAAACTCGCTTTTGAACCACATATCTGTCTTCTTCATTCTTCGGCCATTGTCCTTTACCCATTCCCATATCCTTTATGAGGAATGTTGAGAATAATTGACAGCTCTTTGCTGGACAGGGTCAGATCCTCTCCTCCAATAACAAAGTCCAGATGGACATTGTTTCCCTTTGCTGATACTGATAACTGAGAATAAAACTCAAAAACTGCAGATGGACTTACCATTTCGTCCATATCGAACAAATTCTCCCACCCTTGATACTCCAGCAGGTCCAAGACCTCGTCTAGTTTCTGCTCCTTCAGAAACCGTACGAAGACTCCATATCTTCTAATATCTCCTTCTTAGTGGTCTTCTGCTCTTGACCATTGTAGCATCCTCATCGGTCTCAGAATCATGACCACATTGCTCTTCTTCCTTTTGATCAGACATGACCTTATCGGCTGGGATCTTGTCCCCATAGGCCTAGTCTTCTTGGACTGCTTAGGAGTTTGGCAGTTGCTTGACCTCTTGCTGGACTGATGATTACTACCTCCTCATCACTTGGAACTTGGAATGACTTTCCCTTTGCTAAGTCTTTAGCAACCCTTGCTGCTCTTGCAAGGATCTCCTCCTCAGTTTCATCATCATCACTGTTGACTTGGACCGATTTTCCCTTTGCTAAATTCCTAGCAAACTCTGCTGCTTCTTCTATCTCCACAGCAGCACGATTCATATCCTCAGTATTGTCAACATCATCTCCAACATTCCCATCAACCTGCACTTCAACAAACCCATCCACGACCGGGTTTCCCGAACCACCATCTTCATTAATCGGTGTTCTCATACACTGTCCGCAGCATCATTATCAACAGTACGACCAATCGCAATCAAAATCCTTTGAATAACGGATGCAATATTCTCAGAGTCCTTACCGGAATCCTTCTCGCTTACCACATCGTCGTTCACAACCTCCTTACCATTCGCATTCTCCGATCCGTGCATGTTGTCCTCTACAATCACGGACTCCATCTCCGTCGATTGAGGCGGTGGTGGGACATACACGACCATCGCTCGCGACAGGTCCTCAACCTCTAGCAAAGTGTCCCTTTTTCTTGCAATAGAAACATTCATCATCCTTACCGGCGGTGCGTTTAGAAGACGAGTCCTTTGAACCAAGTTTCTTACTTGCGATCTGCAAAGCCTTGGACAACAGTGCCATGTCTGACTTATCATCGGATTTCTCATCGGATTCCTTTTCTTTTCCTTTTCCTTTGCCCTTACCGTTCGAGGACTTAGACTTCTCCTTGTCTTTGTCCTTTTCACTGACCAGTGCTATCTGCTTCCCACCCTTCTGAGGTTCACGTCCCTCAAACTTACATTTCTCTATAAGCATGTTACTTTCCAGTTTTGAGACTAATTCCTCAAGAGTAATCCTCTTTGTATCAGGGAGAGCAGCTAGGGTCCTTGATATGTTATCCCATGCTGGACTAAGTCCTTGCAGAAAGTGGTGAGTAACTTCCCATTGCTCAAGTTCCTTTCCTAATCTGGACAGTGTAGACAAACTTCCCTGGAACTTAGAATGATAGTCATGAAGCGACTCATCCTTTCCTTGACGAAGGTTATTAAACTTCATCTGAGCGGTAATGATCATGTTCTTCTTCACATCACCAGAACCTTCATAAATCCTTTTAAGAGCATCCCAAACTTCTGCGGGATCTTTATACATCATGACCTTGTCCAGATCACCAGGTTCGAGTGCAGAATGCAAAACTTTCATAGCCTGCGCATTTTTCTGGAGTTTCTTGTAATCTGCAGTGGTGTAAAAAGCCCTGGGTTTCTCTTTAGTTGGATCAGTATCATCCTGGATGATTTGACGGCCCTGTTCAATTATCTGCCAAACTTCTCCGTCCAGTGCGAGGTCATGTTCCTCAAACCGAATTGCCCATGACGCATATTCTCCAACCTTCAGCTTTGGAGGAGTAGCAAACGAGTCTCCTGACATACCTGCAATGCTCACAAGATCTAGAACCAGCGGCTCTGATACCAATTGATAGGATCGCTTGTTAGCAGTAAAGACTAGGTCTAAGACTTGTTAAGGACTAAGACCAAGTTAGCAGGCACTTGTTCCTCAGAGATACAAATGCAGCGGAATTACGTCTAATGATTGACTTTATTAATCAATAGACTGTACAAGCACTACAATATCTATACAACAGTGTTTCAAACTATTATACACAGTCACCTTAGCCTGTAGGCTCAAAACCAACAATCGTGACTCTTAGGACAAGTTCCTCTGTCCTGCACGCACTCGATGTACGCTCCGTAACTTCTGAAAATCAACTTTCCGATGATCAGAATGTGCTTGCACCTTGCTTGCGACTCTCTCAGCAATTTTCAGCAGCGTGTCAATTGCAATACGATTCTTTGGTTTACCCATACGAGTAACCACCTTGTGTAACCGCCGCTTGACACATCACAATCTGCAACTTCCTTTGCATTGTGATTCTCCCAGGTGTCCAGCAGTTGCTCCAGCAGTTTGTTCGACTTATCTCCTTATACTTTTATCAGCATCATGATTCTGTGCATATCTCAATGTAATCCAGGTTCATGTCCCGCATACAGTCTGACAAGACCATGTCTTCTGCACACTCAATTCAAATATGAGTAATGTGTTGTCATCATCAAAATTCAACATGGGAACCATGTATCAACAATTTCCCCCTTTTTGATGATGACAAACACGTAGGGACAAATAAACTAGGAAATAGGTAAGCAAATCATAAGACTATGACCAACTGAGAAGTAAGTGAGACAAGTTCCCCCTAAACCTATGCACAAAAGCATATCATCAGAACAAGAACACACACTTGGTCTTGTTCCCCCTAAATCAGTACCCCCTATACTTCTTCCCCCTTTTGGCATCATCAAACAAGGGTCAAAAATATCAACACATAAACCACAAGTATGAAACAGCCAAAATGCACACAAAATAAATTGCACAATAAACTTCGAAATTAAAAGCATATTGTCTTAAATTGCATGGAAGGGGAAATAAAAAGTTCAGACAATAAAGGGATTTATTTGGTAGGGATGGAAGGAAGGGATGAGTTCATGATGGTCAGGTGCTGGCATTCACCATATCAGGGCATTCAGACTCTGTCCTTAACTGCCTTCAGCACCACTTCCTTGAGTTCCTGGAACTCCTTCTTCAAATCCTTCATCTCTGAGGACATCTTCCTCAACTCACCCTTGACCTGACTGATGTTGAAATCCAACTCAGTCAACCTTACTGAGTAATCATCAGGTGGAGGACTAAATCCATCAGAGTCCTCTTCATCATCCTACTTCCACAAATGACTTTTCTTCCATTTTGTCCAAGTCCTTTATCCAACCTTCATCAGAAAATACTAAGCCCATTTTCTTGAAGTCACGGATTAAATTTCCTCACCACTGGCACTTCGTCCTCATGGTTCTTATACACTTCATGGTACTGGAGGATTTTCTTCACTATCCGTGCATACCCGACTTGCTTCATCTGGCTTAAATAACCCATCTGATTGATGATCATCTTTGGAAGATTAATTGGCTCTTTCTTCAGGATCTTGTCCATCAACAGAATGTCTTCCAGCTGAACTAGACTGGTCTTCGACCCTCTCGGCAGCAGATTTGTGACCATCAATTTGTGAAGGACCTTGACTTTGGCTGACAGATGCTTCGAAGGAACTCTTCCTGGCTTAGCTGTGCCACAAACTCGCTTTTGAACCACATATCTGTCTTCTTCATTCTTCGGCCATTGTCCCTTTACCCATTCCCCATATCCTTTATGAGGAATGTTGAGAATAATTGACAGCTCTTTGCTGGACAGGGTCAGATCCTCTCCTCCAATAACAAAGTCCAGATGGACATTGTTTCCCTTTGCTGATACTGATAACTGAGAATAAAACTCAAAAACTGCAGATGGACTTACCATTTCGTCCATATCGAACAAATTCTCCCACCCTTGATACTCCAGCAGGTCCAAGACCTCGTCTAGTTTCTGCTCCTTCAGAAACCGTACCGAAGACTCCATATCTTCTAATATCTCCTTCTTAGTGGTCTTCTGCTTCTTGACCATTGTAGCATCCTCATCGGTCTCAGAATCATAGACCACATTGCTCTTCTTCCTTTTGATCAGACATGACCTTATCGGCTGGGATCTTGTCCCCATAGGCCTAGTCTTCTTGGACTGCTTAGGAGTCTTGGCAGTTGCTTGACCTCTTGCTGGACTGATGATTACTACCTCCTCATCACTCGGAACTTGGAATGACTTTCCCTTTGCTAAGTCTTTAGCAACCCTTGCTGCTCTTGCAAGGATCTCCTCCTCAGTTTCATCATCATCACTGTTGACTTGGACCGATTTTCCCTTTGCTAAATTCCTAGCAAACTCTGCTGCTTCTTCTATCTCCACAGCAGCACGATCCATATCCTCAGTATTGTCAACATCATCTCCAACATTCCCATCAACCTGCACTTCAACAAACCCATCCACGACCGGGTTTCCCGAACCACCATCTTCATTATCGGTGTTCTCCACAACTGTCCGCAGCATCATTATCAACAGTACGACCAATCGCAATCAAAATCCTTTGAATAACGGATGCAATATTCTCAGAGTCCTTACCGGAATCCTTCTCGCTTACCACATCGTCGTTCACAACCTCCTTACCATTCGCATTCTCCGATCCGTGCATGTTGTCCTCTACAATCACGGACTCCATCTCCGTCGATTGAGGCGGTGGTGGGACATACACGACCATCGCTCGCGACAGGTCCTCAACCTCTGAGGCAACAATAGCGTTGGTGTTGGTGTTGGCGGCCATTGAATTGTTTGCAGAGGATTTCGTCTTCGTCGATTAGGGTTTCTGTAGGTTTGAGGACTGATTTTGCGGTGAGAAGTTATTTTTCCCGAACTGCTCCTCAAAACCCTTTGTTTTCGGTCCAAATTCAAAATTCAAATTATCATAATTGCGAAAACGGTTCGGCTTCCCAAGACCATGTTACACGCATCCACTCCATCTCCCAATCAATTCGTTGACTGCACAAGACTTTGTCTCCTTTTCTGACATGCATTAAACCACTGAGACAGATACCTTTAAATCTGCTCAACTACCAAATCTGGTCATTGTCCTGAACAGTGAATACTGTACCCAGACCTTATCATGAACTCCACAAGGGACATTGTGATGGTTTGGCTTGACCGTAAGGGTCTATAGTACGAACATCACAATTCAAACACTCATAATCACACAAAACGTACCTTTGAGTATTTGGCTAAGGAGGCTGGTACACTTCCTTCATGAGGCTACTGAGGATCAAGATCCGGAAGGTACTTGGCTAAGAAGCAAATACAATCCAAGCAAAAAAGACAATTTCACCTTTAATCAAGAAGTAAAATGCAACCATTCTATTCACACATAGGCAGATTCACATACTTTAGGACATATGTATCAATGCTTACCCTTATTCTAACCAATCATTGAGGGTTAAGTTTAGAGATACCTCACTAGGTAGAAATCATACCAAGTGCTGTCCTGAACTTCTCGAATGTTTCCCTGCATAAGCTTTGGTGAATATGTCCGCGACTTGTTCCTCAGTCCTACAAGTCCATAGAAACAAGTCCTTCTCTACACAATCCCTTATAAATGATGTTAATCTCAATATGTTTCATTCTACTGTGATGTACTGGATTCTTAGCTACACATATAGCACTAGTATTATCACAGTAAATAGGGATATGATCAAAGTAGAGATTGAAATCACTTAGCTGATTCCTTAACCAAAGAAGTTGTGCACAACATGCTCCGGCAGCAACATACTCAGCTTCGGTTGTGGAAAGAGCTACCGAATTCTGCTTCTTGGACCCCCATGAGACAAGACAAGATCCAAGGTACTGAGCCATCCCGGACGTTGACTTCCTGTCACATCTGTCCCCGGCATAATCAGCATCAGTGTATCCTTCCAGTGTCAAGGACTTATACCTCGGATACCACAGAACAAGGTTCTTGGTCCCCTTCAAGTACCTCAGGATCCTTTTCACAGCTTTCACGTGTGTTTCTCTCGGATCGGACTGGTACCTGGCACACACAAACACTGAACATAATGTCAGGTCTACTTGCTGTTAAATACAGTAGTGAACCAATCATTCCTCTATAAAGTGTTGGATCTGCCTTTGGAGAGGTTTCATCCCTGGACAAGGAACTGCTGGTCGAACTTGGAGTAGCAGAGGGCTTTGACTGATCAAGTCCATACTTTTTCACTATCTCGGACAAGTACTTGGCCTGATGTATCTGAGTCCCATTCTCCATCTGCTGAATCTGAAGTCCCAAGAAGTAGGTCAATTCCCCGACCATACTCATCTCAAATTCACTTTCCATAAGCTCAGTGAACTTCTTAACCAATTCATCACTGGTTGACCCGAAGACAATGTCGTCGACATAGACCTGCACTATCAACAGATCCTTCTTTGTCCTCAGAAGGAACAATGTCTTGTCCACTGCTCCTCTCTCATATCCATGAGCTATTAGGAAATCTGACAACCTTTCATACCATGCCCTTGGTGCCTGTTTCAACCCATAAAGTGCTTTGTCAAGAACATAAACATGGTCTGGATGGACTGTGTCCTCAAAACCTGGAGTCTGTTTCACATAAACTTCCTCCTTCAGGTTCCCATTCAAGAACGCTGTCTTCACGTCCATTTGATGGAGCTTGAATCCATGTTGAACTGAATAAGCAATGAGAAGTCGGATGGCCTCTAACCTTGCCACCGGTGCGAAGGTCTCATCATAATCGATGCCTTCTTGCTGATTATACCCTTGTACAACCAACCGAGCCTTGTTCCGACAATGACTCCCTTCTCATCCTTCTTGTTCCTGAACACCCAACGAGTACCAATCACCTTTCTCTTTTCTGGTCTAGGTACAAGTCTCCAAACCTTATTCCTTTCAAACTGATGCAGCTCTTCTTGCATTGCCTGAACCCAATCTGGATCCTTAAGTGCATCTTCTACCTTCTTTGGCTCAATCAGGGATACAAAACGCAGTCTGGACTTGTTCCCCCTGAAACGCTGCATAGCAATAGTAATCCCGAAGTCTGACATTTGGTTGTCTCTCTCTAGGGTTTCTTCTCAACGGAACTACATCTCCAATAACTTCCTCTACTGGATTCTGATCGTTGTTACCATCCTCAGCTACCTGATCCTGATCAGTAACCTGGACTTGTTCCACCTGCCGTTCCTCTGGGACAGGTATCTGAACTGAATTCTCATCAACACCCTCTTGTGCTGGATTCCGTCGGCAACCTCCTGTACCTCATCAACACCCTCTTGTGCTGGATAACCAATGCTTCCTTCAGCATGGAACACATCTGGTCGAGCTAATACAAAGATTTCCTCTGCTGGTTCCTGTTGGACTTTGGTCCTCAGCAGGCTTCCTAGGCATAACATTCTCGTCAAAGACCACATGTACGCTTTCCTCCATTTTCTGAGTTTGCTGATTGTACACCTTGTATGCCTTGCTGTGAGCTGAATACCCTACAAATATACCTTCATCACTCCTCGGATCTAGCTTTCCTAGCTGATCCTTCCCGTTGTTGTGAATGAAGCACTTACACCCGAAGACTTTCAAGTGAGAATGTTGGGTTTACGTCCTTTCACAGCTCATACGGAGTCTTGTTCAGGATTGGTCTCAAATAAGCTCTGTTCAATACATAACAAGCTGTGTTCATTGCCTCTCCCCAAAACCTCTTAGGCAGGCCACTTTCCAGCAACATAGTCCTGGTCATATCCTCCAGGGTCCTGTTCTTGCGTTCCACTACCCCATTCTGCTGTGGAGTCCTTGGCGCTGAAAAGTTATGATAAACTCCCTGACTGGCACACCAGCTGATGAAATCTGCATTGTCAAACTCAGTACCATGATCTGATCTGATACTTTTAAGTTTCTGACCCAGCATTGTTTCCACAGCCTTGACCCAAACCTCAAACTGATCAAATACCTCAGTCTTGGAAGAAATGAATATTGTCCATGTATACCTTGAATAATCATCAACCAAAACGAACACATACTTGTTACCTCCAATGGTCTGAGTCCTCATAGGTCCACACAAGTCCATATGCACTAACTCCAAAGGACTGCTGGTACTGACTACATTCTTAGGCTGAAATGAGGTCCTGGTCTGCTTGCCTCTAGTACAAGGAACACAAACCTGATCAGGTACATGACTACTTCTGGTAACCCCGAACCAACTCCAACCTCTGAAGCTTTTTCATCAACCTGAGATTCACATGACCTAGACGCCTGTGCCATAAACCTGAATCATCTGCCTTTGAAGACAGACATAGATACTCGTCTGGGTCAAAGTCCGGATCAGTCATATATACTCCATTTTCCATGATGCCTTTGAGAAGAATCTTTCCTGTTCTTAGAGACTTCACATAGCACTCATTAGAAGTAAATACAACTTTATTATTACTATCTTGACAAAGTTGATAAACACTAAGTAAATCAAACTTCAAGTTCCGGACCAAACTAACATTATCTACACTAACTTTCTTATTTAACTTAACCATACCTGTGCCTAGAATTTCACCTTTACTTCTGTTTCCAAAGGTAATTGAACCTCCGGAATGTTGTTGTAGAGAAGAGAAGTAGTCCACCTTTCCAGTCATGTGGCTGGAGCATCCACTGTCTACATACCATGGACCTGTTCCTCTCTCTACCTGCACAGAAATGATTAGTTCTTACGTACCCAAATTAGCTTAGCCTTTTTGGGTTTCAAGTCAGCACGAAAGTTAACACTAGAAATGTTCTTTGGAGAATTTAAAACATCAGTTTTGACAGACTGATTCTGTCTGGTACATGTCCCCTGCTTTGGAAACTTTCTGGCATGACAGCTTTTCCAGAGATGACCTTCCTTTCCACAGTGGTAACAGATTTTCCTCTTTCTGAAATCCACTTTGTTGAACTCAGCAACCTTTTCCTTCTGTTTGTTGAGGTTGATCCCTGCTGGTCTTTGTCCTAGAGCGCTTTTTGCCCAAATATGATATCCTTTACCATATATCCTTGCCTCGTCATGAAGATCCACCTTCACCCGTGGAGTCCTCCTGGGTTCACCAGCACTTGGACCTCTCTTCAGAATAGTCACTTCACCATAACCTAGTCCTGGTTTAGGTTTCTGAACTCTGGAACTGTTCCTTCTAGCCATAGGTTTTGAACCTGCAAAACAGCTTCTCGTTTTCCAACGAGCTCATTCTGAAGTTGCCGTATCTTGGCAGACTTCTTCTCAATGACAACTTCTTGCTTTTCAACAAGGTTAGACAATTCATCATTCTTATCACAAAGCCTTCTAATAAGAAACATTAAAGTAGAATGTGATGTATATTTAGATGAATCAGAAGAAGAAGAATCTACCTCAGATGCAGATGATTCTTCCTTTGCCATTAAGCAGTAATTCCTTCTGGAAGATCTAGACCCAAACAGACTGTCGAGGTCACTGTCCTCATCTGAATCACCCCAAGTAGCTATCATAGCTTTCTTGTCTTTCTGTTTCTCATCCGGTTTGTCATCCTTTGACTTCTCCTTGTCAGTTTATCCTTCTTTTTCTTTCTACAATCCTAGCAAAGTGTCCCTTTTTCTTGCAATAGAAACACTCATCATCCTTACCGGCGGTGCGTTTGGAAGACGAGTCCTTTGAACCAAGTTTCTTACTTGCGATCTGCAAAGCCTTGGACAACAATGCCATGTCTGACTTATCATCGGATTTCTCATCGGATTCCTTTTCTTTTCCTTTTCCTTTGCCCTTACCGTTCGAGGACTTAGACTTCTCCTTGTCTTTGTCCTTTTCACTGACCAGTGCTATCTGCTTCCCACCCTTCTGAGGTTCACGTCCCTCAAACTTACATTTCTCTATAAGCATGTTACTTTCCAGTTTTGAGACTAATTCCTCAAGAGTAATCCTCCTTTGTATCAGGGAGAGCAGCTAGGGTCCTTGATATGTTATCCCATGCTGGACTAAGTCCTTGCAGAAAGTGGTGAGTAACTTCCCATTGCTCAAGTTCCTTTCCTAATCTGGACAGTGTAGACAAACTTCCCTGGAACTTAGAATGATAGTCATGAAGCGACTCATCCTTTCCTTGACGAAGGTTATTAAACTTCATCTGAGCGGTAATGATCCTGTTCTTCTTCACATCACCAGAACCTTCATAAATCCTTTTAAGAGCATCCCAAACTTCTGCGGGATCTTTATACATCATGACCTTGTCCAGATCACCAGGTTCAAGTGCAGAATGCAGAACTTTCATAGCCTGCGCATTTTTCTGGAGTTTCTTGTAATCTGCAGTGGTGTAAAAAGCCCTGGGTTTCTCTTTAGTTGGATCAGTATCATCCTGGATGATTTGACGGCCCTGTTCAATTATCTGCCAAACTTCTCCGTCCAGTGCGAGGACATGTTCCTCAAACCGAATTGCCCATGACGCATATTCTCCAACCTTCAGCTTTGGGAGTAGCAAACGAGTCTCCTGACATACCTGCAATGCTCAACAAGATCTAGAACCAGCGGCTCTGATACCAATTGATAGGATCGCTTGTTAGCAGTAAAGACTAGGTCTAAGACTTGTTAAGGACTAAGACCAAGTTAGCAGGCACTTGTTCCTCAGAGATACAAATGCAGCGGAATTACGTCTAATGATTGACTTTATTAATCAATAGACTGTACAAGCACTACAATATCTATACAACAGTGTTTCAAACTATTATACACAGTCACCTTAGCCTGTAGGCTCAAAACCAACAATCGTGACTCTTAGGACAAGTTCCTCTGTCCTGCACGCACTCGATGTACGCTCCGTAACTTCTGAAAATCAACTTTCCGATGATCAGAATGTGCTTGCACCTTGCTTGCGACTCTCTCAGCAATTTTCCAGCAAACCGTGTCAATTGCAATACCGATTCTTTGGTTTACCCATACGAGTAACCACCTTGTGTAACCGCCGCTTGACACATCACAATCTGCAACTTCCTTTGCATTGTGATTCTCCCAGGTGTCCAGCAGTTGCTCCAGCAGTTTGTTCGACTTATCTCCTTATACTTTTATCAGCATCATGATTCTGTGCATATCTCAATGTAATCCAGGTTCATGTCCCGCATACAGTCTGACAAGACCATGTCTTCTGCACACTTAATTCAAATATGAGTAATGTGTTGTCATCATCAAAATTCAACATGGGAACCATGTATCAACAATTTCGCTGCAACTTGTTGTTTGTAACACTTAGATTGAATCTTGAGCACTTCTTATTTTTTCATACTTTTTTGAACGATAATAATTTTCAATGTTATTATAATGAAGGCCGCATTATTCATATTGGTAATTATAATAAGCAACATTAACAACTCATATATAACGTAAAAAGTGTGTTTTGATTGAAAAATTAATAACGTCAAATTGAATTTAAGTGCGCTTATTTAACGAGTGAAGCTTGTTGAATATCATGATACACGTGGAAAACAATAAGGCCTTTTCGAATAGTCAAATTTGTCATTGTAAAGATACGTAAATGAAACATATGCTTCAGACACTTAGAGAGGTTTCTTAAATACATTTTTAGCCTTAAATTATATTTGTAAGGTTAGATTTCAATTGTTTGGCTCATCTATTGATTCAGTAATTGAGTTGACATATGTTTATTTTTTGATTAATGATAACATTAAATGCAAGTGAGTGAATGAAACGGACTTGATATGTGACGTTATAAATATAAATTAAAAATACAAATTTATTTGACCGCTCGTATACTAAATAAGACACACATCTCAATGCAAAAGGTGCTTTATGTTTTACAACGTAGTTTCTTTTTATTTATTGTTGTGCTCCAAAACATTTTATCTTTAATAAAAAAAACATTTTATCTTTGCTTATTGTCTTGTAAAATAACAACATTTTAATTTCAGAATTTTAGGCAATAAATAATCATTATCCCCTAAAAAAGTAATTGTCAATCAAATACTCCAAATAAATTTGTTTATTTACTACTATCACCAAATTATTTTTCATATAAATATTGCCAAAGATTTTGATGAATAGTTAGGGTGTGTAGGGATGACTTCAAGGATCAATTTTATTACATGGATCCTCTTATCTGTTATTATACTTATACATTGTGTCGTCAACCAAAGTAATGCCTTAACCGTCGAGCTAATTCATCGATTTGCACCAGAGTCTCCATTTTACGATGCTAATCTTACTCATGAAGATATAGTTGATCGATTAACTTTTCCACAAACAACTTTGAAACAACAAGTGAATTTCAAATGGAAGAGATGATAAATCTTTAGTTGATATAAACACGATCCGTCCGGTTCTCGATGTTGATTTTCGATTTAAACCTTATTTAGTGAAGGTTAATCTTGGTACTTTTACAAATGAAGAAGTTTCACAAAAGTCATATTTTTTAGAACTCGATACAGGTAGTGAACTCATTTGGTTGCAGTGTGAAGATTGCATGAAGGATGGAAATTATTGTTACCGTCAAATCGAACCGCCATATCCTAGTAGCAAGAGTAGCACTTATAATCCACTTCCATGTGATCGACATCCTCTTTGTTATTGGCATAAATGCATTGAGGATTCATGTTCTTATCATGTTGAATATGGTGACGAATCTCATTCTACAGGAATTTTAGCTCAAGAGGATTTTGCATTTCCATCTACTTATGGAAATCATGAAATTATTAAACTAGTTTATGGATGCGGCATACGTAATAAATATTCATACGGTCAGGACCAAAATCTTAAAATGGCTGGTATATTCGGATTAGGTCGGGGTTCTCATTCTTTTATCAGTCAAACAAATTCAATGAGTCAAGGTCGATTCTCATACTGTTTCCCCCGTGTAGATCAAGCGGCTAAAGGAATATCAATATATCTTCGATTAGGTGAAGATATTCCTTCATATTCGTCTTTGCATAGAACTAAATTGATGGAATATGACCATAGTCCTTTCTACTATGTCAATTTACTTGACATAAGCATCAATGGAATGAGAATCAATATCCCATCTAGCTATTTTGAAAAACATGATCGTCATAGTGGAACCATTTTTGACACAGGAACTTCTCCAACTTGTATTCCATTACTAGCTTATTACATGCTAAGGCAAGCAGTGATAGATTATTTAACACAATATGCTGGAAGCTTAAAAATAGTAGAGCGTATAAAACCATATGATTTATGTTATAAGAGGTCTAAAGTGATTGGAGAGCATATAATTTTACCATCTTTTACTTTTCATTTCGAAGGGAATGCTGATTTGGTGGTGAAACCGGAGATAGCTTTTAAACAGAAAGTTAAAAATGCTCAATACGAATATATTTGTTTAACAATTGTTTATGGCGAAGATGGACGAACAATAATAGGATCAGATATACAAGCAAATCAATTGGTTGTATTTGATCTTCCTCGAAAATACTTATATTTTGGTCGTCGAGATTGTTCTCAAAATCCTTGAATCATATAGATGCAATACTTGAAAAAAGGGTTTGAAGGATTTAGAGAATCTGATCATAATCTAATGTTTCTTTGCTGATCTTACTATTAATAAAGCGCAAGACCTTGTATTGTCGGTTATTTTTGAAGCCACATTTCAGCTTCCGAAATTACTCTGCATCTCACTTTAATTACCAAATCATAATTATCATATCATAGTTAATTTAATTATATGTACCAAAATACTAGTGTCATTAAACAAGCAAAATAAACATAGTAATTTTTTATTATTTTCATTCACTCAAATACAAAGCATCATTATTTATTTGAAATAAAAACTATCTTTATCTTTTAAAATAAATAAATTTGCGGATAAAACAATTAAAAATACAAATAATAATTCAACATCTACGTACCAATTCCTTTGAAAAACACGCATGGACTAATTCAAATCACGTACAGATTCATCGTCGTCAAACTACCAAAACGCCACCGTTTTATACTTAAACGTATCAACTCTCAGCCTTAAGGGACCCACTCCTCCAGAACCCCCGTCCATCAAACTGCTCCAACATCTCATCTTCAATAACCGTCGACGCTCCCTCATCTCTCGCCTCACCACCACTTTCATCCGCCGGAACCGCCTTCACTTCCGTCATCGGTTTCCTCGTTAAAATCACGTCCTGCTTCTCCCCCTTGTTCTTATTCTTCCTTGTACAACGACATAACCTCGCTGGAAGTTTGTAGAGTGCTAGTACGAGCAGTTTGAGAAGCGTGCATGGACAGCAGCATACCACCGCCGCCGCATCTCCGGCCGCTTCGCCGCATCGGGATTTGCGCTTTTTGTGTGATGGAGCGATTGAGGCCATTAATGAATGGGTCAGTTTTGATTTCGGATTAAATTAATTGAATCTGTTACATTTGTGATTACTAATGTTGATAATTCCGAATTAAAATATTATTTAATAAATTTTTATAAACAAATTGAGTAAATTATATTAAAACATTGCTTATATATTGGGCTTTAATTAACTTGGCCCAAACCCATGATGGACTGAGTACTACGTACGCCGACTTAAAGTCTCACGTAGGGCACCCTACCTAAAGTTAGTTCAAGTTAATTTCACTAGAAAATAAAAAAAATAAAAAATTCATTAGAAAATAAGTGATCTAAGAATGATGCATTTCCACTACTTTGAAAAATTCCAGATGTACTGCCGTAGGTGCATATCGATGGCCTTTTTGAAACACTCTTTCGAAACCCTTGTTTTTATGTTTAAATTTCAATATATATGATCTGCTCTGTCACACAACCACTCTCCCATTTTCATATACATTTTCTAGAATAGCTCGACACATGTTAAGACATATTGTAGTAGTGGCGGGATCAAAAATATTTGTGACCAAAGATAACGTATTTTAACTATAATTTGATTCATTAAATATCAGCATCTCATTCAATTTTTAGCAATTTTCCCATTTAAATAGTCAATTGTATTGCCTACAAGGCTATACTATAAAATAATGCTCATGAGACTTTCTTATTTGAATATTTGATTTGGGGTATATGCCTCACTGGTACCAGCTCACAAAGTAGAAGACACGTAATTCGTCACTAAGGCAAAACACACTTTCCAACATTGTCATTGCACAGTGCACACAATGGAATTTCTATTTTTGATTTCAATGGAAAATAAAAGAATTGACCCATTGATATAACCTAGCTATACTTTCGCATTTCATTCCGTTTTCTGTATTGTTGAGTTCACAATGCGTACTAAATTATTAAGGCTATGGCCATACACAGAATCATTCATTAAATTTAGACTCTAGTATCGAAGAACGTAACATTTCATATTTTGTACAGCCATTTAAACATATGATTTTAGAGTCTGGTTCTCTTGCGACCCAAGAGACAATCGGACGGTCGAAATTCATTGTAGGTGTGCGTGCAGATAATAATGCCCCATGTCATGAAATATTCGATGTGCAATTTTGTAAAGAATGGAAATTAAATGATGGCAAGTGTATGACTGAAATGAAACAAATGAAAATCATTTAGACTTTACGTGCAGAGGATCGTAAAGATCATTCATTATAAATGGGGTCGTAAATGATTCATTCTCCACATTCTTATAATGAAGTGAATGTCACATTGGAGACTATACATCCTTCAAAATTCATTTATAGGATCTTTGCAACACACGAGACCGTCAAAAAAGTTTACATCCTACACGAGCCAAGCTAAAATATGTTACTACAAATTTCAAAGAGGAAAGTGCGTGCCTCTGATGGACTCGACGTTCAGCTACTTGACCTATTTTAGTGTCTCGTTGAGTTTCTTAATTTGTTTGCATTAAGATTGAGTCAGAGCGAGTACATATTACGTACTTCTATCAATTTCAAAAAACTAAACTGATCATCACATAGTTTGGTTCAGCATATTGAAAGTGTACAAGTTTCATTGAGAGTTGATGTTATCTCACTAAGTCATTGTGTCGTGGCTATCTTTGTTAACTTCACGAAATGTAGGTAATTAATCTATAATTCTATATAACATTTAATCATCTGTGAAAGATGATAAGTTTATATGAATAATGGTGTGCGTGCAAATCATAGACCCGAGTCATACAACCCGAATGATCCTTTCTTCGTCTCTCCTTTATTGTGGTGGTCACGGTGTGAAGAAGAGAGAGATTATTAGTTTTTTACTTCTCTATAGGAATATGATCACTCTCCTGATTTTCCTCTTTTCTCTTCCTCTTTTTTTCATTGCAGCTAGAGCTTTTCATCACTCTTAAGCACATACCATCAGCTTCAGCTGGATCCATTCAAGTGTGAAATTCTATTGCGTAAAGCTAACACGCAGTTAGCCCTAGTTGAGATTAATGGATCAAAGTTCAATTAGAGAAGGTGAAGGATATGATGATGCTCATCGCCAAGATGAATTCAGCTACCATCAACAACAGCCAGCATCAGCCAGACAAGGTACATATCATTTTACATCATCTTATGGAGACCATTTCTCTCCATCCCACTCTAACCCTCATATTAAAGACTGGTTTGCTACCGACACTCAGCCCTCAGCTGAAGATAACAACACTTGCTACAGATCTTCATGCAAGCTTATGGAAGAGAATGAAGAAGATGAATCCCGGAGGAGGATAGAGCACCCGCATCGGTCATCATCCTCCTACCACAATTCTCACTCATATCATCATTCACAAACCCTAGCAGCAATTGAGGAGCAGATTCAGAAAGAGCACATGTTTGACAAGGTTGTGACGCCAAGTGATGTAGGGAAGCTGAATAGGCTAGTGATTCCCAAGCAAAACGCTGAGAGGCACTTCCCGTTGGATTCATCAGCTAATGAGAAGGGATTGCTCCTAAATTTTGAGGACAGGACTCGCAAGTTATGGAGGTTTCGCTACTCATACTGGAATAGCAGCCAGAGCTATGTGATGACCAAAGGTTGGAGTAGATTTGTTAAAGAGAAAAAGCTAGATGCAGGTGACTTGGTCATATTCCAACGCGGTGTGGGTGAGGCTTTTAGAGATAGATTGTTCATTGATTGGAGGAGAAGACCTAGTAACGCATTGTTAATTCAACATGAGCCTAGTCTTATTTATCCATCCGTTCCTCTCCCTCATCAGTACTTTCCATTTCATCAAGACAGTAGATCTGCACCATGGGTTGCAAGAGCCTCTACTCCGCTTTATCTCCGGCCACTTGCACAGTTGACAAGTGGTCACCACTTTCCTCAACAAAATTACAGCAACTTCTATTCTCATCCGCATTCTCATTCCTATCATTACAATCAGTACCGCCAGCAGCAGCTACAACAGGGTGTGAGAGGAAACTTCCAACGTAGCCCATTGTACGATAACAATAATGGTGATATCAGTTATCGGTACAAAGCTGCGGATGTAGGGTCTTCCTCACAGACGGTTGTGTATCTCAAATCTTCTGCTGAAGAGAGCTCTAAAAGTGATAAGAATAATTCAGTGGTATTTGATTTAGTCCCTGCGGTCCATCCTTCAAAGAGCGAGGGTAAGAAGCTGAGGCTGTTTGGAGTCAATATGGAGTGTGACAATTTGCCAAACACTCTTGATGAGTCTATATACTTAACATCATCAAAAATTCCAGACACGGCGTCTTCTCCTCTTCCTGATTCTACAAACCCCAAAGTGAGGAGCCTTGACAGCGCCATGTCCTTCAATTTGGGTTTTTGATCAGATTGTTATGCATTTGATTATACATGTATATATTCCTTAGATTAGTGTATTATGCATAAGTCAAATACACACATCAATCATTTATTATTGAATTATTTATCGCGTACATCATATCATTAAACAGATCAAAATATCAAAAATATTCAGTCAGGGTTCATGTGATCTTACTGTCTTGACCTAGTTTTTAATTCAGGCAGTGTAATTTAATCCTTTTAATTTTACAATTCTATTAACTAATCTTAGGTATAGGTTTTCAAGAGTTTTGTTTGATACGTAAACGTTACAGAGATTTTATTAAGATGCCTATATCTTGGTTTGGGAGCTCTTCAGTTTGGCTACTAATCAATAAAGCACATGCTTTGTGTTCAGTTAAGATAGGGAAGTATATGCAACTGTACTTGCAATGAGTATTGTTTACGGATATTATTCTGTAATTGGTTTTTGTTTGTATCAGACCAAGTGTTTGATCTGTTAAGTTGTTAGAGCATGTTTCTCTACATCTTCAATGTGACTAGGTCATGTTGCTCTTTGTTTATGAATAACCATCTCTCTTCTAATTCCCTAAATTTATTTGATTACACTATAAATTACAGGTCATCACAAATTCCTGTATGGATTATATTTTGGCGTTTCTGGATTCATCGCTCTAGGGACAACAATTAATTTAGAAATCTCACACCAGCATGATAATTTTATTTTTTAATAAGAAGAAAAACCAAAAGTAAAAAAAATCTTATAAATCCCATAAACTAATCATTATCAAAACGTTAAAATGTATTGCATCAAACGCTTTAGCATGCTCGGAGTAATAAAAGTCATACACTCCAAACATTTGGTATGGAGAAGAAATGTATGTGTGTTTTTCATCGCGCTTGGTACAATATATGTTGTCAGGGTTTGCTGTCCTAGAGGAAACGACAAAACCCTACTTACAGAATAAAAGTGTCAAAAATATACTCTCTCCATCCCTAAATATTTGTCCACTTTTCATTTTGGGTGTTTCCTTAAGTTTGTCACCTTTGTTTCATTCTCAACCACATATTCTATCTTTCTACACATATATATAAATCACTAATTCTCAACCACACATTTTATACATTCTTTCTTCATTAATAATCGTGTCGATTGTCCTTTTTGACAAACAAATAAGGATGGAGGGAGTATTAAACTAACACTATGCATATTTTTTTATTAATTTCTTAAGAAAAAAATTATATTCTTGTTTAAAGTAGTGTCTTTTGTTATTGTTGCTACTGATTTATGCAAGTGAGCCCTAGTAGTAGCCCTAACCCTAAGCCCTAGCTAGCAGCTATGCACAGCATATATAAATGGGGGGACAACTTTTATAAAATGCCAATCTGTCACTGACCATGACTAGTAATCCCGTTAAATGATTCAGAGGAATCACTGTGTCCTTGTTATTGTCCAACATCTCGACATCGTTATCCTAAGGTCAAGTGAGCATCACACCGTAGCTTGATTACCAAATGAAGAAGTGCTTGTGGTGGGCATGGCCAGGCGGACCAGCTATATATATAATCTGAGGTGGAGAGAATTATTATATGAGTATGGTGAGTTGAGTACATCATGATGGGACCTATTTTTGACAGATTGCATCACAATAACACCTTGAGAAAGATTCTAACCCAACAAACAGTCCTACATCACTAAGTAACTAGGGTTGACAGAGACTGGATATGAGTGAAACTAGCAACTAATGTATTGGTGAGGACCTAGCTGATGAGCAGCTGAGAAGCCTTGGATCTTACAAACTAGACCAGAGTGCTCAAATCCCTAATTGATAAATGTGCCCCATGCTGCCATGCATACACAGATGCTGATGCTGCATGCTGACTCAATTATAAAGAAGCTAGCTGAGACATAGCTACTAGTTTATGTTACATAAGATCGTTGCTGACTTCCCTAGTCTTGTAAAAAGTCAATGCCTGTTGTGTTTGGGACCAAATATCTTCGTAAGCTTTAGGTTGTCTGGGTGTCTCTACTTACTCTGCATTAATTCGAGGCTCGAAACATTTGTGTTGCAGGATAATCGAACAACACTATTCGCACCAATTGTTCCAAATGAAGAAGATTGTCGAGTAAGAAATACTAGAAAGAATTGTCCTGTGCCAATCTGAACTCTGAAGGAACATATTCAACAGTGATATCAAACTACGTTAACGCAAGTTACAAAGCGAATCTTCTACAAAGTGAAAAGGAAATACTATCCATTGGGTCATAGACTATCTGGGCTTGCAATCGGCCCACTGGGAGAATTCTATTCACATATTGATGATAAACACGCGACATTAACATGTTGCTAACCACGTGGGTGAACATGGACAAGCCACTTTACGTTGTACCTTTGGCCTTTGGGCTTTTAATCAAAAAAAAAAACATGTTGCTAACGACTAACGTTACGTTGTAGGCCAAGTGAGAACGACCACTTTATGAGAGATCAAAAGACACTCATTCAGTCGGACTCGGCAGAAATGTAGAAGACAAAAGATGGGCAAGTGCATGCATTAACTGTTAAAACTTTATTGGAGAATAGTAAAATGTTTGACTAAGAAGCTAACTTGGAGTTAACAATTCATAGAGATAGAGTTAGATGCATTAAGTGAATGGACCTAGAAAGATAGGAAGATGGCACATTCATACATGTATTAATTAAATCCACCATTTGCTAATAAATTATCAAAACCGTTGCAGTAGTTATAGAAAACTAGGACGTACTAAATAAGGGACATGTGAAATTTGCATATCAGCGAGACGACGAAGAAAATGTAGAGCTGAAAGGAAGGTTTCTGAGAATACGCAGACGAACCGGACGAGGAAAAGGTGCATCCTGAAACAAGTGATGGAGAAGTGTAGACAGTAGTTGTGCATACTCCTCTAACAGCTCGGTTAGGGTCACTAAGAAAAGTGCCATCTTGATCTCCTTCTTTTGTTTCTTGGAATATTTTGTTTCTTTTCTTTTGAATGTTTTTTGTGTTGTGGAGGGAAGAAGAAGGGAAAGAGGAGATGGGATGGAATGGAACCTTGGATTGGATGGCATAAGTGTGACAAAACTAAGGAATTGAATGGAATTTATTATTGACTGGACACTGGAGGACTTTGTAGAATCCAATCTTATCCTCACAATTTGGGTGATTCATTAGTACTACCTATATTTATGAGTATTTATGACATCTTTGATTCTTTACATCTTTCTCTATATTATTGTTATTTGTTATTATTGATTGTAATTGAGTTGGAAGAAAATGAATTAACACAAAGCTGTAATGTAGTGATAATAAGAAGAAAATAAACACCTGTTCACTACAAAGTAAGAACTACATTGTTGTTGCTGGCTAGAAAAAGAAATTACATGCAGACCAGGACAAAAGACATTACAACAACAGCTACATAACCAAGAAAACCATCCTAACATTTGCAGGAAATACTAGACATCAAACCAAACATACATACTCCAAGAAACTACCTTCATTATCACCATTGCCGAAACTACACCATCTTCCAACTACTACAATTCCCGTCAGGCAAATTATAACGAACAGAATTACCCCTGCAATCAGAGCTTTCAGTGATCTGGGACCTTTCTTTTCAGTCATAACTTGGGGTGATGCAGATGTCGTACTCCCAATAGCGCACACTTGGCCACTGTTTTTCCCCCTTAACCTCAACAAACTCCTTGTTTGCTCTTCATTGGTGTCACAACACTCACTCTTCTCCTCGTGCTCCAAAAGAACACTCTCCGCCTCAGATTCCGATTCAGATGTGCAACAGCTCTGTGGAGTAGCTAAAGCATCCTGTCAACAATTGTAATTAGAGTTTTGAGAAACATATAGGTCAGTCAATTTTTAGACAAAAAAATTATTTAAGGATGAGAATATTTTAAGAAACCTACATGGCTTGCCTTGGAAGGATATGATTCTACTTCAATTTTTTCTTCCCTTCTAATAGTTTCCCCAATCACCTCAGCAGTTTTAGGAATTCGCAAGCGGATTCTTCTGGATGCAGTACCTTGCTGGGTAGGGATATCGGATCGAGAGTGGGGTTGACGTGACTTAATCTTTATGCCTGTTACAGGGCTGTCATTGGCAGGGGTCATCTGGTTGGTAGATTCTTCCAACTTCAATACCCCACTATACAAAGCAGAAGCAGCAGACTCAGGGAGTTCAACAGTAGTTTGTCCGAGGACATCATCATAGAAGGATCGGTCTGGCTGGTAATAATAGGGGTAGGTTGGTATCTGCATGCTGCTCTCATCATTTGCTAGCTCATTTGACCATAACGGACCTCCAATGCCCAAGTCATACTGCATAAAGAAATCATTGTTTCCCATCAACTAAAATCTCGATGCATCTTTAAATTACATAAGATTAACAAGATATATACTATGAGAAAGACAATGTCATGCACAAAACCGAAGTCAAACTTCATTACTTATATACCTGTAACTGAGACATTTCAGCATCTTTATCCCCGTAAACTCCATTTCTGTTCCAACAAGTATCTGATTGACCATAAGAAGAAACACATAACTGATCAGATAAATAGCATTCACTTCCGATAGCTGAATGCTTTTGGCTAGCGGATTCTTCACAAGAGACATCGTTGAGAGCATCATCCAACAACTCTGAAAGAAACACGTCTTGCTGTCCAGATCCATCCTGAAACCCGTGTCCAAAGCCAAAATCACTTGGGAATGGGGACCCGACATACGGTAGGTCTGTTTGAATAAGCCATTCCAACGAGTTTAATTCATTTCTATCCAGTAGATCATGACTGGATTCATAAACTTCAGGGTTTGTTTCAGTCAGCTGGTGCTTCTATATTCATAAAAAATACATGTCATTTATACCCATAACTGCTTGCATCACAAGTAAAACGGGTTCTAGAATTTATTATACCTTCGGAGTTCTTTCAGTTGCACACTCTTCGAAATCAGAGTACAAGTTACTGCAGTAGCTATCATCAGGGCCTGCAGCAGAATCATCCATTTTGTCTGCTTTGTCAGTCAGCCATCTTTTAATACCTTCTGGCTGCTTTTCCTCAAGAGTGTCTGATTCTTGCACAATATCAGAAGATGTATCATCAGGAGAAGATCTTGTCCTCGCTGGAGATGAACCAGTACAATCAACCTCTTCATGCTTAGGAACATCAATTCTCTCCTCTGACTTTCTAAATAGGCGGCAGAGGACAAAAGCACCCTGCAATATACATTATACGAACAGGAACTGTATAAGTCGCCGTGAAGAAAAATGTTTAGCTTCTCACATTTTTATCCCAAAAAAAGATTTCAACCAATAAGATACCAATTTGTTATAAAAGTAATTCTAGCGCACATGTAACCTTACAAGTTATAAACAACTGTTGGTCTGCCCACAAATGCTGCGTGCCATAGTACCCACAAATGATAGAAAATTCAACCTCACATAATCTCCTCTTAAACATTTTACATGATTGCATACAAGCTACAATACATCATGTTGTTCTAATAGAACTGTATAAAACAGCTACTAAAACTCTATGACCACCATGGCCTATCCAGTTACAGAAAGCAGACCCCCCTACTTATTTTCCAAAATTTGAAGGCTGATAGAGTACCCCCTACAGATGCCTCAAACTCCCAGCATCGAATTTCCAAGATATAAAACACAGAGGAATTAGATTCTGGAATTATAAATCGCCAAAGCCATCCGTCAAGATTAAGCAAAGGTCAAGGAATATATTATCTATTGGAACAAATTGAGAATTGATTTACAGGAATATTTCAACAAGCAAACCCTCATATGCCACATCCATTTATAAAAATCAACAACCGCAGCAAAGTTGTTAAATTCAAAAATACCTGGCCAGGACCAGTACCATCCAGTTCCTTCTCAGTAGCACGATACTCATGCATAATCCAATGAGTACGCTCCCCCTTAGGAGCTCTACCAAGATAAAACACCAGCGTCTTCTTCATCCCAATCAAATTAGTCACAGCTCCATTACTCTTCTTAGACTTAATCATCCGATCTTTCCCAGTAGCTTTCCAGTACCCTGCATCAGTCGCTCTGTTCGATCTATGCCCGTTCGGATACTTCCTGTCCCTTGGACAAAAGAAAAACCACTCCGGATCTCCCGTCTTGATCACCGACATACCTACACAACAACATCATCACACCGATCGGTCATCAAATCTACTAATCAAAATTCAAAACCGATACAAAATCCGTGAAATGGAATATTTGATAACAAAAGAGTACCAGGAAGGTCCCATGGCTCCCATTTACAGACATCGATCTCAGGAATGACCTGGACTTGGGCGTTGCGACCGTTGATCTTTAATCGGAGGTAGTGGTTGATGAGCTCCTCATCAGTAGGTCGAAATCGGAAACCTAACGGGAGAGACTCCGTTGACAGAATCGCCATGATTCAGTTGTTAAGCAGCAAAACCCTAATTCGCTTCCGGAGGAATAATTTCGATGCTATTCAGCTGCTGCTTTTGCCTTTTGCTTTGTTATCTTCACTTTGCTTTTTCCATTTTTCATTTATTTTTTTCTTCTGATCGTTTCATGCATCTCGTCATCGTGCTTCTTGGTTATCATCTACATGCACGAACATGTTTCTTCATTAATATATCCAATTATATATTGCCACGTGTGTTTTGATGACGTGTTGATATTTGATTGGTTGGTGTGTTGTGAAAGTGATGTATGTGGTGGAGTGGCGGATGAGAATGACGCCTTACTGAGTAAGTAATTAGATAGTGGGGACCAGAAGAGAGACGCGTAGGAGTAGGCTTTAATTTTTTGTGTACGATTAAACGTGTGGGAATATTGAGCTAATCCTAATCTTGTCGGGATTGATTTAGCAGATATTAACGTTTGTTTTTCTTAATTTAACATATTATCAATATTGATGCTCATAATTGACTTCTGTCTTTTGTTTTTGAACTATAAATTTTATGTAGGAAAATTTATTATAATAAAATTTCATTGAGAAGATTTGTTCCATAGATGTATATTAAAGACGTCGGTCCATGAGATGACGATGCTATGAAATCAGATCTAGTTCAGTAAAAATTATTTATTTCGAGTAAAAACTACAAAGTATTTGTAAAGATTCATCCAAAATTATGTAGATCTAAACTGTGTAGTGTTATAGTAAAACGTTATTACTAACGAATCCGAATCCCTTTGAACATATTAATAGGCATTTTGTAAATAGATAAATATTTTATTTGAACTTTCAAATTAGTGTAGAAATATTTGATATTCATACTGACAGAAGATGGAAGTTAAAAGATTGAAGCACTGTGAATTGATTGGATTATCTACAAGCAAACCAGTGTTTATGTTGTGCATTACAAAAGTAGAGTGACATTTTGAAACCAATATTGCTTGTATGCTAACTTAGATCAGACATGGAGGGACAGGAGGGCGAGAGGAAAGGTCTGTTTATCATTTTGACGAGGCGGAGAGTATTTTGTCGTGTGGAGTCTGCAATCTGTTTGCTTGCTTTGAGGTTACTTACATACCTGCATTGTATCCGAAATGCATATTAGGCTCCGTCCGTTGCATTACCCTTCTGACATTCCAGTCTTGAAAAAATTCAATGGCGAGTCTGAGTGCTGTTCCGAGTCCAAGCACAACAATTACTCCTGCGAAAATATATTGCAAATTAACACACTACAGTCATATCAAAAATGAATAACATGATACTACGATTATATATCTGTAAAATATTTACCGATTATGATGTTAACAGGCAATGCCGAAACACCAAGAGTGATGGATATTAATATATCCAACAGCAATCCACCGATAAGTATAGAAAATGCTACCCAAAGAGGACTAAAACTACCCTGCCACATAATGCAGAATCAGTAAGCTGAGAGAGCTTATTTCTAAGCAACTAATGGAGTCTGTGAAGCAGTTTTTCTCAATTGAAGTTTTAGTTCCAATAAAAAGAGTAATCATCTTACTTGTTGATAATCTTGGGAAGTATTCCCTGCTCTGTAAGCTGGATCAACTCGCCAGACCCAATAGCTTGCCTGAAATGTTGTAAGCATAATCTGAATTTGCAAGAATTACAAAAGAGCTGCATGTCTAAAGAGATATTAATTGTAGCATATTTTATTTTATAAATGTCAGAAAAAGTTGAATCTAGTAAAATTTTGACAAAACCAATATACACTGACTGTGAAGTATGAAGCAATATATGGAGATGAGATCCAAATGACAGAAACAAACCCAGAAGAAATGAAACTCGTAAAAAAAAAAATAGGAATAATTTCTCAGGAAACTATATGGAGTATGGACTGGAGTTTATTTTGTTTTCAAACAGTGCAAATAGAGGTACAAACACATACAGTAGAATGAGACTGCGGAGGTGGCACATTCACAGCTTCATGCCTGCAAAAGGTGTAGTATAAAATGTCAAAAGTACAGAAATAAACTACTCATAGGCTTGATTTAATTTCTCATTGCACTCACTGGCATATTTCACATCTGTTTGAGCCTTTTGTGCGGAACCAGGTATCAATACATGACCGATGTGTCTTGCTTAAGTCACCTCGACATTGACATCCAAGGATTATTAATTCTTCATCCTTATCTTGTTGGCAAACCCTGCGGTGTTTAGAATACTGTGACTTATTTCACCTTAAAATCTTCGAATCTCATAAACAAGACATGAAATACATTTTTCATGGTATGTTTAACCCAAATTATATTACAGTCAGCCGACTTAAAAGTGGATGTTTATACATTAAGTAGTTGCTTTGGTGATCTTTACTTGTCATGTTGGTTGAGAAGGTGACTTCTCAACACTCAAACATCAAAATGTGATTACATACTGGAAAAAAGTTCGACAGATTGATATGGATAGCAAAAAAGTTCTTGGAAACAAATGCAAACTAACAAAATGGGTTTTGAAAATAAATTGATCCCACAGAGAAAACATACATTAAAATAGCTGCAAAATTTTACACTTAAAAGAAAAGGCGTGAATAAATGCACAAGCGTATTCATCTCCCTCTTCCTTGTAGCCTTACTTACCATGAGGTTACGCACATGTCGTACCAGTTTGACGATTACGAACTTATATAATTCTTACTCTTAGACATATTCAGCATATCATATATTCAGTCTGATAGGATACCAGACAGCAACTAAAACCTACTTCTAAGCAATTAGGTGTAGCTAGAATAAAAAAGAATTCTTGACACTATATGGCATGCAAAATAAACGGAGGTAAGTATTACAAGCAGAGAATACATAGTACGGACATAAAATAGAAATTCATTGCAGAAGTAGAATCACCTGCATTGTTCATGACCGCTGGAGTCACGAGACAACTGAGCCTTCTTAGGAGACGGCACAACAGATGGTTCATTGTTTCTGGAACTTACCCCATCTCCGGACACAACTATGGTTGGCAAAACTAAATTTCCTTCGTTCCCACCCGTCTTATCCTCACTAAAACATTTCTCACCAGAAGACACTCCTGAATCATTCTGATCCACCTCCCTAACAGATTCAGACACCACTACAGTGCAAACCTCTTCAGTTACCACATCATTCAACACCACCGTCTCCGAATTCACGCACAATTCCCCCTTTTCAATATCTCCGTGTCTCCATTAACCCTAGAATCCTCATTCTGCATTTCCACTCACCACTCACCACCAAGTTGATAACGCTAAACCCTAAAATAAGATCAACCCATTACTTCAAATTATCTAATTTTACACCAAGAAATTCAATGTAACAGAAAAAAACACCAACAAGCACAAAATCAAATCAACAAAGCAAATAAGAATTGAAGGTTGATAACAAACAGAGCACATCAAATCAGTGTAAACGTTAAGTAAAATCAGGATGTGCGGAAACCTGAGTAAAGCGTAGTAGCTGGAGATGAACGAACCGATTTTGGAGATTTGGAACAGCAGCCAGTAATTGATGTAGGTTTGGGTGTATCTGTCTGTCTGTTTCACTTCTACCAAAATCTGTTCAGATTTATTTTCTTTTTATAAATTATTTGTTTCTGTGATTTATTTATTTATTTCCTGTTTGCATTGACTTTGGATCTCCGTTATTTTATTTTTATCGAATTATAATTTTTTTGGATAAGAACGTTTTTCACATTAAATGGATTTTGGTGGTGAGATGTGCTAGATGCACTGAATCTTGTTTTTGTGATTCTAGAGATGAATATCAAATGTTTTTATATTGGTTAATGGTTTTATATTAAGAGTTTATTCCATGAATTTCATATGATTCAGTTTTGCAAACAATAAATACATTTTGAAAAATATAAAAATTATAAATATATTCAACTTTCAAAGTGAGAATTAAAAAACAAACATGTTATCCATCAGATGTTAGTTCAGTTGACAAGAACCGGATATGATCGATGAGGAATAATAGTTGGTTTGAAGATTTGAATTATCCATTCTTTAATCAATTTTAAAGAAAACAAACAAACATGTTCAAAATTAAAATAATGTAAATGATTTTTTATTAAGCGGGACTATTTTTAGCTTAAGATAATAAAGAAATGCTGGTGGCCACGATTTTGCACCAAATGAATTTGCTTGTTTCTTATCTACTTCTTGTTTTCTGGTCGGGAAGGAGAATGCACAGACCAACCATCAGAGTGACCGATCCCAACTAGCTACCAACTCTTTCACCAATAAACTTGGTTACTTAAATTCGAAATCGAAACGGGAAATCTCGGAGTTTGAACTTTTTGTTCGAGTTTAGTAGTTCAGTTTGATACTGGAATCAAGTGAGACATGAATTTTTGTAAAATTGTATGAGTTTCAGAAATTAGTCTACCATTTGACCGTTTCAAAAAAACTTCTCTAGCAATTAAACAAAGACTATGTGAGATTATATTGGCCTTGAAGCATGTAGGTCTTATTGCACGTAGGGAAAAGGCTAAATCAATACTCTGTGTCATTAACGTTCATCCACTTTTTTTGATACCCATTAATAGAAAAAGATTTAAGGATGACAAATAAATTTAGGTGAGACAGAAGACATCATCTCGATCGTTGAAATTTATTTATTCAACGATTAATATTAATAACCGTTACTTACCAACCATTCCGTGTTTTTTGCTAATTCATTATAAATTTAATCAAAAGTAATTTTAATCTCAACCGCTAGATTAATCTAAACTAATAGTTGAAATTAAATTTTTATGTCTCACAAAAATTTGAAATCCTTCTAGAACTCAATCATCTATTAATATTTGTCTGTTTTCAATTTTTTTAATCATATATTTTATTTTTTCAAATTCTATAAATCACTCATTTTTAACCATATATTTTTTTAATTTTTGGACGATGGTGTTCTGAAAATTAGGGTTTTGTGCTTCTGATTTCGTGAGCAGGATTGGTTAAAATACTAGTCTCATCAATGAAGGGGAGCTTGCACAAGTTGAGGTAAGACTCTGCCGTCTGTAAACTGCCGATTGCCTATTTCGCTTATCAGATTTACTCTTAGTGAATGTTGTTTGAGTTCCGTGAATCCCGTTTGCAGGAAATTTGGAAGGAGTTTTCCATGCAGGAGAATGCTAGAAAGGTAATGATGAAGCTTTTGTTAGTATATTGACATTCAGAATCTGAGTATGTGTAGTTTGTTTAAATATGAGTTCTACATTCGAGTTTGGTGTTTTGATATCAGTTTTCTGCAAGTCAGAAAATTGTGGATATTAATGTGATAGCTGTAATGCTCGAAGAATAAGTCCTGAGAATACGCATTGGCGAATGTGCATTATGGGTTTGATATAGTATGTCTTTAGTGTCCTTTGTATATCCTGACCATCAATGATGTTCCCTGAACATCTGATTGTGACATGCCAGATGTTGAAGTTGAAAGCTTTTTTGTCCTTTGTATATTTCTTTTCTTGTACAGATATAACCTGAGGAAATAGAGGCTGATCTCAAGGAAGCTGCTTTGATATCTATGGGAACTGTGGTCAGTTATTTGGATTTGATCAATCATCAATATCAAGGACCTTTGTAACCAAGTGCTTTACCTGTCGGAATACAGAGCTTTGAAGACTAAGCACGCGCTCCAAATATGGAATCATTTATCATGCCCCATTGGTTGGCTTGGCAGCTCCAAAGCTCGAAGGAAAGATATCAAGGTCCCTTGCTGCTAAAACAGCATTAGCAATCAGATGTGATGCCTTGGGAGATAGCGAAGATAATTCCATTGGGGTAAAGTGTCTGAAGGTACCATAAAAATACCAGCCAAGTATCATATTGCATGACTGTATATGCGACGTTAGCATTTTGCTCCATATGTTACATTTTATGTAATTGCAGCTTGAAGTAAAGTTAGTAAACCTTTAATGAAGAGAACTGGGCTGTTCGACTGGATCTGCTAAGGGCAAACCTAAAATTGAGGTCTATGGAAAAGCTCACGCGGAAGGGCTTGGCGGTTTAATTACACCGTCTTGTATCGAAAAGAAAAATTAAAATTACACCATCTTGTATCGAAAAGAAAAAAATTACACCATCTAGTGGTAAGTAAGAGTAGTACAGCTTCTTGCTATTGCTGGAATTTTTTCGGACAATGGAAGTCTTTTGCACCTTAGTGACTAATCTCTACAGTTATGGTGCAATATGTCTTTAAAATTGTTAAGTTGTAGGACATGTTTCATAGGAATCGACCTGCAGGATAATATAATTGTTTTGTCTAATTTCACAGTATGAGGCCAAGCAACGGGCTGACGAAATTGTTCCATGATAACAAAATGGCTCAAGTGTGTGTCCTCCCCACCCTGCATTCCATTTGGTACAAGTTGTCACCTTTTGGCATTTGAAAGGCCTCCCTATCTCCCACTAGAAACATCCCAAAATCAGCACATGACTCGGTCCCTATCCAACTCTACCACTCACCACTTCAGCCCTACCATTTCCCTAATGCTTGCTAGTAGTCACGTTCTATGTTTGTTCTCAAATTCCTAGTTGAAAATGAAATGCTCATCTGTCGAAAAATGATCATACAGCTGACCTCTATCAAAACACCCCAACCTAACAACCATGGCTGCACACGCTCATCGGGTTTTTTACCATAACGTTCCAATAAATGTATGCATGTCCCATGAATCATGTCTACAAACCCCAACATTCTCATTATGTCTATCTTTAATCCACAAAGAGAGTTGGTGCCCAGTCTCCATTGCCAACTTCCCTCACTCACTTCTACCCTAAACTTAGCTTTTACTCTAAAGGACATGAATCATGAGGCCCAGCTGGGCTCTTTTGCTAAGTTTGCTGCTGGCAGACTATCAAATGTCACAACCATACTCGTGACTTCATTTAATCTGTTTCACTTACCAAACTCGCATGCTTTGGCATTTGCTATTTTAATTGAAATCAACGATTGAGATTAATATTATCGTGTATATGTAATTTAAGATAAAAAGGAAAAGTAAATAAATCAAAAGATACGTCGGTACAGTAAAATCCCAATTTGAACGCGAATTTGAAATTGACAGTAGAAAGAAGCAGCTGCTACGTATTTAGCTTAATAAAATCCCAAAGCGAGCTTTCTAATTGAAGATTGATGGAAGATGCGATTCTTAATTTAATGCTCTCGTGACTCTCCACCACCACCACTCCTCTCCCTCTTTCATCCTCAGTCGTTTCAGATCTCCGATTCTCGTTAATCGCTTCCTCCTCTCCTTTCTACATTTTCAAATCGCAGCCGCGCATTAATCCGATCTGCTCTTCTTTGTTGTTCCGTACGTGTTTTTTTTGAAGTTTTGACACATTTTTCGATGCTCTGTTGATTGTGGTTGTTGCATTCATGTTGTTGGACTTTGAGATGAGATGCTTGATTTGGATCTATTTTGTTTTTTGTAATTTTTGTTTATTTTATAATTAGGATTTAGGGTTTAGGTGTTTGGATTATATTTGTTGCTATGAGCTTCACATTATGTGCTTCAGAAGTGATGTTGTGGAAAAATGCTATTGATTTTGTAGTTTTGTGTCATTGTTGTTATTTTGTTTGTTTTTAGAAAGTGTTTGAATTTATGTAGGCGGAGCTGGTGTTGACTGAGGAGGACGACTGATAAGTTTAAATTGACTACGGTTGTGAAGATCTGAGGATCAGATGTGGAAGTGTTAATGATATGACAACTGATATGGTACCGATGGGTCAAAGTGGGAGGATTACCAAGTTGTCTCCTTTTAGCAACATTAATGGGAATGGTGAAGCAAGAATACATAGCTCAGCTGGTTCTGTATCAAATGAAGAGAAGTATGATAGCGATGGTTCAAATTTTGCACCGCCGTGAGTTTTAAGGATTTGCTGTTTATTTGGTTAATGAGGAATTTGGAGTACATTGTAATTCTTTTTACTCACCTGTCTTATTGTGTAGAACTCCAATGTCCTTTTCCATGGGTATGACTGAAGAACTTGCTGGTGCTATACCCCTGATTGACAAGTTTCAGGTTGGTTCTTTCATTTGAACTCTAGTTTTCTTGTAATTTTACCCCCAGTTTGAAATGGAGATTTGTATGAGTTGTAATGCTGGTATTTATATGACATTATTGCTTCCAGGTTGAGGGCTTTTTGAGGTTGATGCATAAGCAAATCCAAGCAGCGGGCCGGCGTGGTTTGTTTTCTAAGAAATCAGTTGGTCCTCAAGTGCGGGAGAAGTTTACTTTTGAGGATATGCTCTGTTTTCAAAAGGTTATATTAGTTGTTTACTGTCTGAGTTGAGATTATCAATGTTTTATTACTTACTGAATACTAAAATTAGTCTTTCCGCAGGAGTCCATACCAACATCTTTACTCAAAATTAGCAGCGATATGGTTAGCAGAGCAGTGAAGCTTTTCCAGACAGTCTTAAAGTACATGGGGGTTGATTCATCAGCAGGCACAACTAGTTTAGATGAGCAAATAGAGATGGTTGGGAAATTGTATAAGCAAACTTTAAAGCGTTCTGAGCTGAGAGATGAACTTTTTGCACAGATCTCAAAACAAACCCGAAAGAACCCTGATAGGTAATAACAATATCTCAAAGTCACTATTCGTTTATAGATATTTTCAACTTTAGTGTCACGCATTTTAAAACAACTTTACAGACAATGGTTGATCAAAGCGTGGGAGCTGATGTACTTATGTTCATCAACCATGCCACCTAGCAAAGATTTTGGTGCATACTTGCTAGAGTACGTTCAGAATGTTGCTAATGGCAAAAATACAGATTCCGAAATCAAGGGCATCGCAGCAAACACATTACTTGCCTTAAAGCGTTCGACCAAGGCTGGTCCTCGGTATACTATTCCTGGCCGTGATGAGATCGAAGCCCTGTTGTTAAGGAAACGTCTTACTACCATTGTGTTCTTCCTTGATGAAACTTTTGAGGAGATTACATATGACATGTCAACAACAGTAGCAGATGTTGTGGAGGTACACATATTGCTTTGATCTTGATGTACTATTTATATTTTGTAGTCACGTCGGTAGTTTATTCTTGATGTAATATATATTGGTATCGTATAGTCTTGAGGGTAGGACAAATATGTGGGATTGGCATGTAAGTAGAAATATGTGCTAGACCAAAGAATTTGGATGATAGCCTAAATATTCTCACATCAAGCGAATGTTGGCATCCTTGCAACACAACATCATAGACCCCGAGCTTTTGGAATCCGTAGCAACTGGAACTATAATCTGAAATTCACATACAGGGTGTTGATTTATCTATATAAAAGTTTAGTCACATGCAGTCTGTGTCTCCTTGATCTTTTGAAACTAAAAGAGGTGCTCTGAATTAGGATCCATTGATGCTTGTGATATGCCTTTCAAGTGAAGCAAATATTATATACTGTAAAACCTCAACTTACTCTTCAGCGACACCATATTTTGTCACTCATGGATGTTTTTTTCCATTGGATAAAAGCATTGAGTGTATTTGTTCATTTTTTTGTTAATCAAGTGACGTACGTGATTCTTCGTGTCACACTGAGATTCTTAACATTTCTTTTATAATAAGAATTCACTTTCATGAGAATTGTAGTTCTTTTGTCTAGAAACTGTATACCTTTGGTTCACTTGTGATTGACTTGAGAATTTTAGTGTAGATTCAATATCTGCACTGTCAAATGGTGCCAAATGTTTAGTTCTCAGAATGCTTGAATTTTGGTGCTTGATTCCTTTTCCCCAAAGTTGAAAATTCATTGGCAAACTCGCTCCTGCTATTGCATCATTAAAATCTCATTTTTATCAATGTGATTATGGATTACCAACCAGTTATATTTTTTGTTTATACCAGGAACTCGCAGGAATTATTAAATTGTCTGCATATTCTAGCTTCAGTCTATATGAATGCCGAAAAGTTGTCGGTGGATCCAAATCATCTGATCCTGGAAATGGTATTTGTCAATGCAACTCTAGTAATCGACTTTAATTATTAAGGTATCACAGTGAAGTGACATGCAGCTCACTTTGACTTGGCAGAAGAGTACATTGGGTTAGATGACCAGAAGTACATTGGGGACCTCCTGGCTGAATTCAAGGCTTTCAAAGATCGTAGCAAGGGGGATATCTTACATTGCAAATTGATCTTTAAGAAAAAGTTGTTTCGAGAGTCAGATGAAGCAGTAACAGACCCAATGTTTGTTAAACTTTCCTATGTTCAAGTATGTTACCCATTCCTAATTATCGGTCGTTTTCTTGCATCAAAAAGTTTGCGATGAAACCACTTACCTGCCTTGTGTTCATTTATATTATTGTGAATTGTGACTAATCATTGTTGCATTTTCACAGTTGCAACACGATTATATATTGGGTAACTATCCTGTTGGGAGGGATGATGCTGCGCTACTCTCAGCATTGCAAATCATAGTTGAGATTGGGTTTATTGATAGTCCTGCTACATGCACGTAAGTATTGTGAGCAATGCAGTGCATAACTGTAAGTTTGAAGTATAACATGTCTGCAATGTCGTGTCTCAGTGATTGGACGACACTTCTTGAGCGCTTTCTACCAAGACTAATTGCGTGCACTCAAGCTAAGCGAGAATGGGAAATAGACATACTTTCACAGTACCGATTATTGGTAAGTTACACTCACTGTTTCGAATTTCTTCAATATCCTGATTCCTCGCTTGCTTTTGTTTTGGTTATCCCTCTGGCTGATTCCCTTTGCTTGGAACTGCAAAGAAACTGCTAATCTGTCTTCTTTTCTTTTATCTGTGAAGAATTATCTTATGGTGGATATTAAATAAAACTACCAGTCTACCATATGTCGTTTATTTAAAACACTTCTTGTTTCGTGCAATAATTTGATTCGCTCACTCTTTCCTCTTGTTCTTTCTTTGCTGTGTGCTTATGTGGAATTTCGTATGCCAAATGATTGTTGGTTTGACTCAATTTAAAGTGACTTTGTAACCAAGGGTACTGTAACTTATTTCTCTTATTCTCTAGAATGGTTAGTCCCTGCAAAAGTGTGGACTTCATACATTCTCTACAGATGGAACTCTTCCTGTATCGGCAGATACAATATGTCCTTGATTGAGCCATTTCCCCTGTAAACTTGGTTTTATATGTCCTGTGTAAATATGAAAATACCTGCGTGATATGTGTTTATACAGATTGGTGTTTAATGATTGTATGATTGTGCTGTGGTTGCACTGTCTATATTTAATACTATGTATTTGGCATGTTTTCAAACATTAATCAATTCTACTCATCCCTTGTTGTGTTCATAAAAGACTTTAATATGCTTGGATTCATGCAGGCGAATATGACCAATGATGACGCAAGACAACAATTCTTGCGCATATTAAGAAACCTTCCCTATGGGAACTCTGTTTTCTTCAGTGTTCGCAAAATTGATGACCCCATTGGCCTTTTACCAGGACGAATAATCTTAGGAATAAATAAGCGCGGAGTATGTTTTGCAACATTTACAAAGTGGCTTTTAGTTAGTATCATGATTTGGTACTGATCCGAATTGAATTGTAGGTTCACTTCTTTCGTCCGGTCCCAAGGAGTATCTGCACTCTGCCGAGTTGAGAGATATAATGCAATTTGGTAGTAGCAATACTGCTGTGTTTTTCAAAATGAGAGTTGCAGGTGTGCTTCACATATTTCAGTTTGAGACAAAGCAGGTATGGAGTACTGTGCATCAACATGTCATCTGAGGTTTCCACTATTTCCATTTTTATTCTCCTCTAACTTAGTGATTTATTCATTCACAGGGGGAGGAAATATGTGTTGCTCTTCAGACACACATAAATGATGTTATGCTGCGGCGTTACTCTAAAGCACGAAATGCTACAAGCGGATTAGTGAATGGAGATGTCTCCAATAACATCAAGCACAATAGTTTGGAGGTATATGAGAAACAAATTCAGGAATTGTCAAAAGTTGTGGAAGAATCGAAGAGTAGCGTTGATCAAGTAAGGAATGTTTTACAACCATGGCCTGTATTGAACATAGATCCAATCATCCAACTTGTCCCCATATAACCGTCTGTTTCCTAATCTAAATAATCAACTCGTGATGCAACTCCACTGAATACAGTATCTCATCGAGTATATAGTTTGCTGAATGAAACTGTATATTTTATTATTTGGTTTCTTGTCATCTGAGAGTGTTTTAGTTAATCGTCCCACTGCATGCGTCACCAGTCTCTGTTTTGTTATTTGATATTGTAACACAGTTACTGCAAGAGCTACGTGAAAAGCAGAAGCAAGAAGCAACATTACAAGAAGAATTAGACGAGATGAAAGAATCCTTGATGAACGAGAAGGAAAGCAAATCCAAGATTACCATTGAACGCGATAGACTCATTTCATTGTGCAGTGAAAAAGAATCTGCTCTGCAGGTCAGTTATTTATATCAATAATTTATATTTTGGGAGTGGTTCAGTTATGTTCACAATGGCTACGTTCATTAGTGATTTGGGAACTCCTAACTCCAGTCTCTAAAATAAATCGGTGTAACATATATTATCATTACAATTGACATAATGGCTACAACATAAGAGTCAAACACTAGGCTCGTCAGCTTAACACGAGGACAAACTCCTTGTCGACAACGTATTTCCTTTTCGCCTTTTGTGACGAGCTATCTGGTTGCTTTACAAGGCTGCACTGTTAGATAAGAGAAACATTGAAGCAAAAGTTACGAAGGCATCCGATGAAGCATTGGCCAGCTCTTCCAAGAACTATGGTGCTGGGACCAACGGTCAGGTAAACAATATTGAAAGGCAGTTATCTTTGTGACTTTGTTAGAATATTTTGGTTATGTTTAAGAAGTGAGTCACTACTGCTAGTTTACAGTTATTGTTTAATGTGGCTTAGGCCCTTTATAAGTTGCAAGATGAGTTAAAAAAGCGAAATGAAGAATTGAGCACTGCTGAAGAAACTGTTAGGAGGTTGGCTAATGAAAAATCAGCTTTGGAACAAAGGATTATAAGTCTTGAAAATAAAGCACTGGATGAGGTACGAACTTGTCTGTTAAGCTTGTTAGAGAGTTAAAATGTTTACTGTTCACACTGGCATCTTTCTTGGTTTTCTTATGTACAGAAAAAGACTCTTGAAGACAAAATTGTTCATGAGCGCAAAACTAGAAAGCTACAGTGTCTGACATTGAAAAGAAGCTTGAGGCCATGAAACAAGATCTAGCTGTTGCTCAATCGTCTCTTCAGGAAAAAAGTTCTGAGTGTGATGCTCTGCAACAAAATCTTCAAGAATTAGAGGAGCTGAGGGAAATGAAACAGGCAAACATCATATCACTTTCCTTATTGCTGGTCTATTTTGCATCTTGCGGTCTATGTTTTGTGATACTACTTTCCCCACTCGAATTATGCATGTCATATTGATAAAGTAATCATGAAGCTTTGAGACTAATCAAAACCTGACAGTTGTTTTTATTGCATTTAGGACATTGACAGAAAGAATGAACAGACTGCTGCTATCTTGAAGATGCAAGGGAATCAACTAGCTGAATTAGAGATACTTTACAAGGAGGAGCAAGTCATGAGGAAGCGTTATTTCAATATGATAGAAGGTTCGTTACAGTATTCTCAGTGCCCAGATAGTATTCAGTTTATCAGGAGAAATATTTGTAGGGTTTTTGACCTTGTCCAAATAATATTCAGATATGAAAGGCAAAATCAGAGTCTACTGTCGTCTGAGGCCTTTAAATGAGAAAGAAATTGCTGAAAACGAAAAAGGTGTTCTTTCGAACACTGATGAGTTCACTGTTGAGCACCCGTGGAGAGACGAAAAAGCGAAGCAACATATCTATGACCGAGTTTTTAATGGCTCTTCCACTCAGGAAGAGGTTTTTGAGGACACAAGGGTGAGCTGCTTTTTGTATGGCTTAATAAAGGACTAAATGAGACATTATGAGCATGCAATCATTTTGTTATGTCGCAAAGCAGTAAAAACTTATTGTGGAATGGCCATTTGCGTATAGAATTGCCTTGTTGTTTTGCCTAATTTGCTATTTATAACTTGAAACCTAAATTTCATTGAATGAAAAGATGTAACTACAGCCATGCTCAACTTAACACTATACCAAAACGCGCGTGGCAGTTTGCATATACATATTACTAGTCATTTGTTTTCTTTATCTGAATTTCGAAGATAAGAATGGGGTTTCATATTATATCATCGACCTGATATGTCTTTGTTTTCTATGCACGCTCTACAGTATTTGGTGCAATCAGCTGTAGATGGATACAATGTGTGTATATTTGCATACGGTCAAACCGGGTCTGGGAAAACATTCACTATCTATGGGTCTGAGGACAATCCAGGACTTACTCCACGCGCCACGTCAGAGCTTTTTAAAATCATGAGAAGAGACGCCAATAAATATTCTTTTTCATTGAAGGTAAATGTAGCTCTTAAACATATAAACTGCAAGGAGGATTTTATCAATAATTGTGAAAATTTTGCAGGCATATATGGTGGAGTTATATCAAGACACACTTGTCGATCTTCTGCTGCCAAAGACTTCAAAGCGTCTGAAACTGGAAATAAAGAGAGACACAAAGGTGATTATCATTTATCATGGTTCTCTTTCACATAACCCAACTGTTAAAGCAGAAGTGTTAGGCATCTCTTTAATTCAAGGAATAAAAGATGCTCTAATTCGACTGATGCACTGTCCTGAGTTTACCCACCTTTATAAAATCCTACAGGCTGGTGATTCTGTAAATTTTCAGTCAAGATAATTGCTATTGATGGCAGGTGGATTTTTGAATTTTTTCCATTTTCTTGTTGTCGGTAGGGTATGGTAGCTGTCGATAATGTAACTGTGGCATCTATATCCACAATAGAGGAGTTGAAGAGCATTATCCAACGAGGTTTTGAGCGCCGACATACATCTGGAACTCAAATGAATGATGAAAGTTCGAGATCTCATTTAGTGCTTTCTATTGTTATTGAAAGCACTAACCTTCAGACTCAATCTGTTTCTAGGGGAAAGGTAAATTGACTCACTTCAGTGGATCCTTTACATTTAATAATGTGACATTTCTTTCACACTGCTGAAGTAGTTTTTATCCCAAAAAGAGGATAAAAGTTCACAAAAATTAGAACCTTGTTAACCCTGCTTGCAGTTGAGTTTTGTTGATCTTGCTGGATCTGAAAGAGTAAAAAAGTCCGGCTCTTCTGGAAGCCAACTGAAAGAAGCTCAAAGTATAAACAAATCTCTCTCTGCCCTTGGAGACGTGATTAGTGCTTTGGCATCAGGTGGACAGCATGTACCTTATAGAAATCACAAGCTGACAATGCTTATGAGTGACTCTCTGGGTGGTAATGCTAAAACACTCATGTTTGTAAACGTTTCACCAGCTGAGTCAAATTTGGACGAGACATACAATTCCTTGACGTAAGTTTCTTTCTTTTTCTTTTTTGTTTCTTCTGTCGGTGCTACCCTGCTAACACTCTTCAAAATTTAAAATAGAGAATACACTTGTGTCTTCATGGAGAGAAATCATAGACATAGTTCAGTTTTTTTTGAATTCATTGGCCTGCTTTTGCTATTCATATTATAGAGCTTGTTAAACCTTTCCAGGTATGCATCTCGAGTTAGATCCATTGTAAACGACCCAAGCAAAAATGTAGCTTCCAAGGAAGTTGCTCGTCTAAAGAAGTTGGTGGCTTACTGGAAGGAACAAGCTGGCAAGCGAGGTGATGATGAAGAGCTTGAAGACATACAGGAAGAAAGAGCGCCAAAGATAGACCAGATGGCAGACATTCAATGTAGACACCATGTATCCTACCTACATCAGGCATTGTGTTTAAAGATCACGCATGCTGTAATTATTTTACTTGGCATGATATCAGTTGTTCTTTTTATCATCCCTGCTCAATACCTACTACAGGAGCATACTGGTAATATTATTGTCAGTACGCACCGACTGTGCGTACAGCATTTTCCATTAAATTATTTAATTAAAAATCAATAAAAGGAGAATAAAAGGTTTGTCCAGTCCGACACACGCTGATACCAATCCGAAGCTTCCTTCATTCTATCCGTCAAATACCCCGTCCGCAGAACCCCACCAGCTACTCCACCTCAATGTCCACCAACCCAATTCCACTTATCGATTTCCACAACTTCACTCCTCAAACCCTCGTTACTGTCTGCGAGGAATGGGGATGTTTCCGCTTAGTAAACCACGATGTCCCTCTTTCACTGATGATGGAAATGAAGGCAGTGATCAGAGCTCTTCTCGATCTTCCTTATGATGTTAAGATCAGAAATGTTGATGTAATTGCTGGAAGTGGGTACATGGCTCCCTCTACTGTAAATCCTTTGTATGAGACTTTAGGGTTGTATGACACGGCGTCTGAGGATGCTGTCCTTGAGTTTTGCTCTCAGTTAGATGCTACTCCTCATCAGAGGTATAGATACTTGCCTTATGTTTTAAGGAAACCCTTGGTAGTCTTGATCGGAGATTTTTGATATTTCGGCATTTGATAATTTTTATATAATTATTCTTCTGGAATTCGATCAGCAGACAAAGGCGACTTCTTTGGGTTTTTTTGGAAATGCATCTGAATTAATGAAATGACTCGTAGTCAGAAAAACTTGGTTCTAGAGTATGATATGTCCGGTTTTTAAGTGCTGACTTGGAGTCTTTAATCAAGGGTGAATTTGGCTTCAAAACATTTTCTAGAGTATGATGTGATTTTCTTATTTTGGCTTGAGTCTTTAATCACAGGTGATTTTGAGTCAAAATTGAAGGTATATGATACGAAACTGATGGAGAACTTTTTTGTTGTATTGCTGTTCCGACTTGATGATCCAAATAGAATCTTGCTGTTGAAGAGCTCAAATATATTTCCTAGAAATTTAAAATCCTTATTCTGAATTAATATAATTCTAATATCGTGGGGTACTTTAGTTGAGCTATCTGTTGATTATTTTAGGCAGTCATATTTCATTCTCTCAAGTATTTTTCGTGAAACTAAAATTTTCTTGTGAAATTTCATTTTAATAATGCTAAAACTAATTATTGCACTAGATCAGAAGAGACTAAAAATGCCTTCTCTTGCATTGTTTACCAGGGATGTTATCAAGAAGTTTGCTAAATCTATTCACGGATTGGCCATGGATCTTGCGCAGAAGCTGGCTGAAGGGATGGGGCTGGCTAGCTACCAATTTAATGGATGGCCGTCTGAGTTCAGGATCAACAAGTACAGTTTCACACCTGATACAGTTGGAACATCAGGCGTTCAAATCCACACTGACTCCGGTTTCCTCACAATACTTCAAGACGATGAGGACGTTGGAGGCCTCGAAGTTATGGACAAAAGTAGCAGGTTTATACCTGTCGATCCATTGCGTGGGTCATTTGTTGTCAATCTTGGCGACATTGCCAAGGTCAGAAAAGCTATTGAATTTCTTTATTTGAATTTTTACTATGATATACAAATGAATAGATGAGATGGTCAATCTAACAATGTCATATAATGTTTTGATAGGCATGGAGCAATGGAAGGCTTTGCAATGTACAGCATCGAGTTCAATGCAAAGAAGCTAAAATCCGCATTTCAATTGCGTCATTCCTTTTGGGACCAAAGGACACATTGGTAGAAGCCTCATCAAAACTTATAACATCAGACAAGCCACGCCAATACGTTCCCTTCACTTTTGAAGAGTACAGGAAACTACGCCTCAAGACTAAATTGCAAGCAGGTCAGGCCCTCGAGCTAGTTCGCACAAAATCCTAAATACCTTTTAAACATAAAAGCTGCATCAAAAAACCATCAATAGGAAAATAAGTCAGCATTAATTCAACCTATATTTATCGAATAACACAGATCAATATGATTTGTATCCTACAAGTTTCTACGTTTATATTCAACTTTTTTACTGCTAACTTGCCGTTTCATTTAAATTGCCCTGGTCTCCACTCAGTTGACCAATTTTTTGAGCCATTTTAACATGAGATTTTGGCTTGGGACGCCTCATTTCATGTGCCATTTATGTGACTTGTAACCTTTGTTCAAGATAAACCATGTCCTGAAATCAGTTGTTTTTATTACCTCCCACGCTTTATACTTGCAGGAGCATTTTGGTAAAATTATTGTCAGTATGCACCGACTATATGAAACTATTTAATAAAAAAATAAAAAAAAAGGAGACAAGAAAGTGATAACAGCGGAAGATTGTCGGACGCCTGGTCTCATCTGCGACAGCGACACACCCTGAAACCAATCCGAAGCTTCCTTCACTTCATCCTTCAAAAACCCCGCGCAGAATCCCACCAGCTACTCCACCCCAATGTCCACCAACCCAATTCCACTCATCGATTTCCACAACTTCACTCCCCAAACCCTCGTTACAGCCTGCGAGGAATGGGGCTGTTTCCGCTTAGTAAACCATGACGTCCCTCTTTCACTAATGATGGAGATGAAGGCAGTGGTCAGAGCTCTTCTCGATCTTCCTTATGATGTTAAGATCAGAAATGTTGATGTAATTGCTGGAAGTGGGTATATGGCTCCCTCTACTGTTAACCCTTTGTATGAGGCTTTGGGGTTGTATGACATGGCGTCTGATGAAGCTGTGGATGAGTTTTGCTCTCAGTTGGATGCTACTCCTCATCAGATGTACAGAAACTTACCTTATGTTTTAGGAAATTCTTGGTAGTCTAAATCATAAAATTTTGATTATTTCGGCTTTCCATGATTTTTATTTAGTTATTCTAGTAGAATCCAATCAGCGGATAAGACTTTTTTGTGTTTTCTTGAAATGCGTCTGAATTTATGAAATGACTCGCTAGTCGGAAAAACTTGGTTCCAGTCCGTTTTTTTGCTAACTTGAAGTCTTTAATCACGGGTGAATTTGGCTTGGAAACACTTTTTAATGTATAGGATGTAATTTTGAGTCAAGACTTCAATATTTTGCGTAGTTCAGACTTTTGTTATCTTGTGGTCTCAGTTGTGATTTCAAATATAACTTTGCAACAAGGTATATGATATGAATCTGATGAAGAACTTTTTTGTTGTATTGTTGTTTTAAATTGATGATCCAAATAAAACCTTTCTACGTGGAAGAGCTCGGAGTCACGGTTCATGGCTTGAATGTTTATGTATTACCTAGAAATCTAAAATCCTTATTCTGAATTAACTTAATTGTAATGTCTTGGGGTACTGGAGTTGAGGTTGAGCTATCTGTTGATTATTTTGGGCAGTCTTTTTTTTACTTGTTTTTCTCTTAAGTATTCTGCGTGAAACACAATTTTCTTGCGAAATTTCATTTTAACCTGCTTAAAACTTAATTGTAATGTCTCTTGCATTGTTTGCCAGGGATGTTATCAAGAAGTTTGCTAAAGCTATTCACGAACTAGCCATGGATCTTGCGCAGAAGCTGGCTGAAGGGATGGGGCTAGTTAGCTACCAATTTAATGGATGGCCGTCTCAGTTCAGGATCAACAAGTACAGTTTCACACCTGATACAGTTGGAACATCAGGCGTTCAAATCCACACTGACTCCGGTTTCCTCACAATACTTCAAGACGATGAAGAAGTTGGAGGCCTTGAAGTTATGGACAAAAGTGGCAGGTTTATACCTGTCGATCCATTGGGTGGGTCATTTGTTGTCAATCTCGGCGACATTGCCAAGGTCAGAAACACTATTGAACTTCTTTATTTGAATTTATATGATGATGTACAAAACAGTAGTTGAGGTTGTCAATATAACGTTGTCATATATGTTGTGATAGGCATGGAGCAACGGAAGGCTTTGCAATGTGCAGCATCGAGTTCAATGCAAAGAAGCTAAAATCCGCATTTCAATTGCGTCATTCCTTTTGGGACCAAAGGACACAATGGTAGAAGCCCCAGCAGAACTTATAACATCATACAAGCCTCGCCAATACGTTCCCTTCACTTTTGAAGAGTACAGGAAACTACGCCTCAAGACTAAATTGCAAGCAGGTCAGGCCCTCGAGCTAGTTCGCACAAAATCCTAAATACCTTTTTAACATAAACTCTGCATCAAAAAACCGTCTATAGAAAAATAAATCAGCATTAATTCGACCTAAATTTATCGAATTACAAAGATCAATGATACTTGGAAATGCATCCTACAAGTTTCTACTTTGTTCAAGACTATTCATGTTATTGATTCAGTGAAGTTGAGCTCAAATCAATGCCAGTGGTTGGGACTAACCTTTACCAAATCAGCTTGATTCTCGGATCAGATAATGATGTAAATCGAAACATGATTTGCCCAAAAACTAATTAAAACTTATAAGTTAGCAGCTCAACATATTTGACTAGAACAATTTTTTTATAAGCTGGCGCTTTCATTGAATCCGCAATGGAGGAATACTTCTCACAAAAGTTATGAAAAATGATGACGATTAGATCCAAACATGACCAATAGGCCACCACCTTATTCAACTAAAACAATTTTCAAATGTTACATAAAAACAAGATATTGTCTTTAAATTAGCTTTGTCGTGTTCAGTATCCATGACTTTGTGTTTAATTAAAAATGTTACCAATCCACAGTTTAGATATAAATGCTACCCACCTCGAACTACTCCACACTCTAAAGCCTTCCAACTCGAATCCAACCGGCCATTTCATCGGTTCAATTTGATCCAAACACTCAGAAACGACCCGAATAACTCTAATCGAGAACCATCGAGAGCTTCAAAACGCCACGTCATCACACCCCACCTTGTATTCGCTGTCCACCGGTCCGCGCACAAACTTCAATACAAACCCCAATCCAACCTAACCTCAAAATTGCAAGTTTCAATTTTTGATCCGGGCAGCAGCAAAGCAAAGCTAAGCCAAGAGGAATGGACGAGAGCGAGGCACGGTCGTCGGCGAAGGTGTTGGTGGGGTCGAAAGGACCGATTTTTGAATCGGTTGTGGCGCTAGCGATTTGGCTTGGGAGTGTTCATCTGAATGTCGTTTTGATACTCTTTGCTTTGTTTTATCTTTCCTTCTCCAAAGCCCTAATGTACTCTTATACTCAATTTAATCTTATTTATTTTTGATGATGTTTCGTGTTTGTATTTAAATTTGTTGCTTGATTATGTTAGTGTGTTTGGAGGCCTTGTGTTGTTGATGGTGGTTCCAGTGGATGATAAGAGTAGATGGGGTCGCAAGATTGCTCGGTATATTTACTTATGTGCTGCTGCTGTTGAGTTTCATATATTTTGTGGTACTTTTTTAAAGTATGTTTTTTTCAAGGTTTGTATGCAAGAGGGCTAGCGGGTATTTTCCGGTCATTCTTCATGTAGAAGATATGGATGCATTTGATCCAGATCGCGCATATGGTATGCTTCTTGATCGAGCATCTGAACATAATCAGGGAGACAAAATTGGAATGAATGAGTTCGAAATTGGTGTGTGATAGACTGGTTAGGAATATTATCAACAATCTTGCGACTCCGTCACATATTGTGTTGGATACTATTGGACCGATTGGTTTGATAAAAAAGATTACATCTTTAGAATGGGATGTGTGGATTATCAATTTGGTGCCCGTTCACGCATTGGGCTAGTCTGTAAGAGTCAACCTCTTGTGATTTTGTTTTATTTACAAGTCTTGATTTTTGTCATTGATCTGCAGTTTTTGGATACGAGCCACATTCAGTGTGGCCCATTGGTGTTGTAGCACTTGCTGATCTAACAGGATTAATGCCTCTCAATAAGATAAAGGTTCTTGCCAGTACTGCTGTAAGTACTGGTGCGTGTTGTGTGCTATTATACAAAAAAATCTGACGAGACCTTGGGATTTCTAAACTCTAGTGATTTGTATCCTTGTTATGCATAGGTATTTTACACACCATTTATGAGGCATATATGGACATGGTGTGGTCTTGCACCTGCAACAAGGAAGAATTTCAAGGATCTTTTAGCTGCTGGTTACAGTTGCATCGTAGTACCAGGTGGAGTGCAAGAAACTGTTCACATGGATCATGAATATGAGGTTCCGCCTCTAACTTCCCATTTCATGATGCTCCTTCATAATGCGGATGAAACAATATGAGTTTACATTGTCAAAATCAGTGGCACCACGTAAGGACATTTATGTCAATGATCTGTGATTTATCTAACTATGTTTCCTTTTTTGCCTTTTAGGTAGCTTTCTTGAAGTCAAGAAGAGGTTTTGTTCGCATAGCAATGGAGTCAGGAGTACCGTTGGTTCCTGTATTTTGCTTCGGTCAGGTATGCGTCCAGTTATTAGCTGAAATTACTTTTTTCATCCCAATTTTTTATTATCTGTGGTTCATCTGTGCAAATGCATCATGATATATGCTCTGATATGTTTTCCATTCATATTTACACGATGTTATTTATTTATATTTTATTTTTGATATTTATTTCACTCAATGGATGCAGTCACATGTGTACAAATGGTGGAAACCCCGTGGTAAATTATATACACAAGTCTCTAGATCCCTCAGATTCGCTCCTGTTGTCTTTTGGGGTGTATTTGGGTATGCTATTTAAAAACTCCAATTTGTAATTGTTTAAACTTTTGATGTGCCCTTGAGGCTTCTAATTGTTCCTGTCATGTTTTTCTCTCCTAAAGAACTCCTATACCCTTTCAACGGCCAATGCACGTTGTTGTTGGAAAACCAATTGAATTTGAGAAGAACCCCCAGCCGACACCTGAACAGGTATTCCTATACCCATATCCTCGACATCGTAAAATAATTGCAATTTCTATTTCCTGAGAAAGATATATGTAGGTGTGTCAATTTTTTTATTGGAACACAAGCCCTCGTGTTTTGAGGCTGTAATGTCACTGTTTACACGTATATGTTGATTTATTTTTGTTGTGAAATTGGAGTGGTGCCTTTCAAAGTATGTAGGTTTTTCAATATTTACCGAGTTTAATCTCTTCAAACAAGAACTATTTCATCGTGATTCAGAATTTATCTAAACATTCCAGAGCTACGATTGTGATTTTATTAGCAATGATGCAGTGTCATAGCGGAGTATTATTCTTTCTCTGAAGACATCTCTTGTTAATTTTTGATTCATTATAGGTTGCAGAGGTGCATAGTCAGTTCATCAAAGCACTAGAAGGTTTGTTTGAGAAACACAAAGCAAATGTAGGACAACCGGATCTGCAGTTGAGAGTTCTCTGACAAAATATTTATTATATTCGATGTCACTTGTAATCTTAAGCTCTGTAACATATCTATCATGTAAAATGTATTCGATGAAATACTTGTTCCTTGAATAAAAGATGGTCAAAGTTTTTAGCTTCCAGGGAAACTTTCAAGTTTTTACTTTTTAGATGTCTTTGTAACTCTTTTTTGATACAAGCTATCTTTGTAACTCTTTTTTTTATAAATGAGGACAAATGTCCTATGAGTACAATACGAGGATTTAAAAGCTAAATAAACAGTTAGTCTGATTCGAAATAATTGAAAGATACTAGGTGAAAATAACTTAAATAGCTAAATTGAATCATTTGCCTCGCTCAGTACAATGTGAAAATAGAAAACTTGACTGTAAGAAACCAGACTAATCTTCGTGGCTGAAAATATTCTGCGTTGTATGGGTGCGCACACGTGACATTGGAATTGGCTAAAGATCACCGAAAGAGACACGTATGCCAATTCATCCTTATTCACCTGGTTGTCTTGTAGCAACCACAGTAGGAGAATGTTGAATATCCATGTTATCTTCTGACATATTCTTAATTAGAGAAGGCAACACTAAATTTGATTATTCTTGAAGATAAGATTTGGTTGACGGAGATGCTGGACATTCTTGAGAGGTGCCTACTTCATTGCCGGTCAAATGTTGCCTATTTGATATTCCGAGCAGTTGACGATATGCTGTGATTTTTGATTCCATTGTTTCAGTCACCAAGTTCGGATCCAATAAACTGCCAAACATCCCGCGTCACGAACAACCGTACTTCCATATGTCTATTTGAAGATGATAGCATGAGACATCTTGACTATGGAAGAGAGGGGAAATGAATTACTTGAAAACGAGTTGAAAAGACAAAACCTCAAATCGAGTGAAAGGTAAAGATAGAAAGAAAACCCCTTATAAAGGGAAATGTTCCAAAAATTCTCTCCGCCGATAGACGTGAGAGAAAAAGATGAGAGAGAGAAAAACTCTCACATTTTCTTTGCAACTCTTTTTTTGATACAAGCTATCTTTGTAACTTTGTAAAACTTCCATTGTTGTAACTAAAGCTTGATATCAAAATGTGAAAATAATAATTGAGCTTTATTGAAATGAGTTGGTGAATGAATAGATTTAGTGTTTTGAGCAAATCAAGCAACTAACCACATAAAGAAAGTAGACCACAATGTAAGAGCAACTGAAGCCAAGGAGTAAGTCCATAACATGATGACAGAACATTCACCCTCTCCAGTTCCAAATAGCTGTGTTATAGTACCTGATGACACAAAACCAAAACAATGCAATTTTTATATGAAAGATTTGAATAGGTAAAATCTTCACAAGTAATGTTTGAGTTTACCTATGCTCATTGCTGCGAGAACTGCATACTGCAGCAACAGAACAACAAACTGAAAGAGTGGATTTGAGTGCACCAGGCCAAGATGAATGCAAGTGCTTTGATTATAAACATTTCCCATATTGGCAGCAGTACATACGAACTGCAATGATACCAAATAATATTTTTGCGAATGCCATACCCTTTCAGTCCTACACAACATTTAATCCGATGGATTGAAATTTATTCTTCTTAACGAGTAGTTAAATTGATATGAGACAACAATACGACAGCTTGTTGCTTAAATACCTCTGAGAAGGTTCCTCCATAATCAAAGTAACAGATGGAATGGATGCATCCCTATGATTTAAGCATGACATTATTCTCATTTGCATCTATAATGCCTAAAACCTTTTGAAAACTACATAATAACAGATAATGCACATATATTACCCCAGCATAGATACAGCATCCTGGATCGCATGACAGAGGAGCGTGCAACTACCGATCAACAAGTTCCGAAACTGTAGGAATTACTCCGATTATAACCCAACAAACACCTGCAAACCAGGAAAAACAAAGGCTTCTATTAAACCCTGAGTGGAAAACTCTTACAAGTACTTCTGCAAAGTTTTTTAGCAAAAGGCTTCATATTTTTACTCTTTCATCAATATTTTAGTTGAACTGAAAGCATACCGCTCCAGTAGTTGATGGTGCCATGATTCTCTGCAAGTTTATTTTTGCTGCTAATACTGTTAACCACTTCAGAATCCCTTTCTGTGGAGCCTGTTACATAATAAGAATAACATTTGAAACGACATTTTAAACTATCACCCATGAATTTGAGCTAGGGGATTTCTAAAGAAATGTAAGACTTTCAAGTCCAAGAATTATATAGATGAACGTTTGAGATTTAGCATGAAAAACAAAGGATATAACCTTGACGCTGCTCTCGATCGTAGCACAAATTTTGCCTTCAGTTGATTGATCAAGAAGTGGTTCAGTGATTTCATCTACTTGTATCAATGTTGCCACGTTTTGATTTGCAGCATTGTCTGGTTTTGTTTCTATGGAAATTTTACTAGAAGACAAACGGACTATGTTGTAAACATATGACCAAAGAAAAACAGCTCCCATCTGAGATCAGAAAAAATGGAGAAAAATAAATACATGTTCAGAGCCTTGAATTTAGTTCGAAAAGCGCAATCAGTTTTACCGCCATGGAAAGGGAAGTGTAAGCCATTCCAAAAGAATAGCAAACATCAGGATCTCCAAAAGGACTGGCTTTTTCACGGCATACCGCCGGGATGATGATAATAGGCAGATTACCCAAGTTTCCTACACAAATATTTTCAGACAAAATATATCATATCTTATTTATGGATTCCCAACAAAACACATGGTAATGTAGAATTACCTGCTGCACAACATCCAATTACTAAGCCTTTTAAGCGCTGAGGAGCTCCAGTAATTTTAACTAGTACCCATCCGAGAATCGAACCAAGCATAAATGTAATAAGTACATTGAGTGGCATAAACCACCTACAACAAAAAGTAGGCAATGTAGTAAGAATGCATTTGCAGTGGTATTGTAAATCTGATAACTGAGGCCAGCTTACATTAACCCAACACTCTCCAACGTAACTGTTTGCGCAAGATTGACTCCGATAAGTGATGGATTGTAAACAAAAAACACAACCTGGTCATAGAATATTTGTGCAAAAGAAAAATCCATAGTGTATTATTATGTAATCATGTTTCTGAAAATCGAAAATGAGACGAATGCCACTTAGTAAGTATATATAAAACTTACAGTATTGAGATTCTTCCTGACTGCTTCTCCTAAAATACCAATGTGATCCAGTGCTAGAAATGACCCAAGTGCTGTGATCAAAAGTACTTTAATGATAGGCATTGATGCCACTATAAACAGATCCAGCAGACCCATTGCTTGACCCCAGATTAACTCAGTTGTGACGAGATGGCAACAAATGACTGAAATGAGTAGTCTCTTCCAGCTTAAGAGACCAAAAAATGTCTTTAGGATCTTTTGTCAATAAAATGGCTTCTGGGTGATAAATTCAAGTTGGGCAGATACATTAAACAATCTGGTATAAAAAAGAAGCAAATCATAGAAAAAAGAGTGAAACTTTATACGATTTAGTGCTAGTAATGAGAGATTATTCCAGCCTTCCTTCTTCTTTCAGGGCCTATGCGTACAGTACTTCTTGGTCGTGAATATCTGAATAGGGCAAACCGCCCCGTGGATATCTTTGCTTCTGAACAAAACCAAAACGATGTTTGCATCCATGAACAAAACTAGAAAAAAAGAGACAGGCTAAAACTGTGTATTTATAGATATCAACGAACAAGTTACAAAATCTGACAGCTACCCAGTACATTTAAGGTAGCATGGGACACGAGATTGAATGAAAGATTTAATTTTGAAATGAAGAATTTTTTAAATTATTCTGTTGCTAAAACGAACTTCGAATCAAAGAAGACTCAGAAACTGAAAGTGCATTTTGGTAGTTTAATATAAAATTACCAATAAAATGATTTTGCATGGGTTTAAAATAAAATGATTTTCATTCAGTTCAAAAAACAGTTTCCTGCCATGAAGATGAATTCAAACTGAGGGGACCAAAAATGTGAATATAAAAACAGATCGATCCGGCAAATGAAATAATCAGGATATCCTCAGTGAAGCAGCACCACTTGAAGTTAAGGTCAAGCAACGAAAGACTTCGGAAATAAATTGATGCACACATTGATATTGGAGAGATAATTATAGGAAAGATCCGGCAAATGAAATACAACACATTCCAGACAAAAAATGATGACAACATATGTATGAGTTTTATGAACTGTGCGTGTGTGTGGCTGGTTCCATCGATGCCAAATCCAGTTCCTCATCTGAATCCAACACATCCTCAAAGTCATAGTACGGATTTACCTACCAAAAATTTCCATGTGATGCAATGAAATTTTATTTCCTTTGAAGCGGACTACTTTAAAGTCTCTGCCAAACAAGTTTGAATAAATAAACTTTCAGGAGCACTTCACTAACCTTAGGCCTCGGAGCAACAGCTTCAAAAGATTGAAATTGTGGGATATCAAAACAGGGCGGCTTCAGCAGTATATATGCACCTTTATTTTTATACCTCTCCTCTGTTGCCTGCAAACAAACTCAGATACTTAGAATCACTAACAAATTCAGGTAAACTGTTAAATGAAGATAATCTCCCGACTAAGAGGACTTTGTGCAACAGTGACAAGTGAATGTGAATCGCTTGAAGTTCCATTAAGATGAAACATATCACCAAAGTACGAATCAGACTTGAATTAGTTCACATCATATCTTTTAATATAATGTGAGGATACTTTACTGAGTTGAGTTAACAATAACATAATATGGCATAGTCGGAAAATTACTCATCTACAACGATTTCGATACAATTCAACATAGAATGATTGCAAAAAGCTCAAATAAAAATTAATAATAAAAGCCATCCAAAATAGTGGAAGTCAATGCATACCCTCAACTGCCCTATAACAATAAGAATGAGTATACACTTTTTCATGAACCCAGCACAAAGGTAAGTAAACGTAATTCATATACTTGAGGTAAATATAATGCAAACCTATGTAATGTATGTAATTGTAAGCTACGCCATAACAGTGCAGCAGTTTGAGCATCTAGAAAAATTAGAGAACACAAAATACCTGAAATTGAGGATAGTCTGGGGCACTAAATATTGTAATCAATTTTCCAGATTCCACTTCATGATCTATCGTATAGCCTTGATCCATGCCTAGCATACCTTTTCGTTTTTCTCTTGCATCAGGGCCTTCATGTGATCGAATAATTAACTGTCATGACAGCAATAAACAATTGTGGAACTAAATGAAGAAGCATCCCACAAGACCTTCAATGGTGCAGTGACCATCTAATAATACAAGAGTATATGCAAAATAAAAGTAAAATACCTTCAGTTGAAAATTCTTCATAAAGAGCTCGGTACAGTCCGGTCCCCATAACAAGCCAATGCCTCTCTCATTGTTTGGCGAGAGTCCAGGTGTCATTGATGGATCTGACCACAACACATCACCTGGAATTAGGTTCAGACCTTCCCACGGAGGATCAAGAACTGTTCTTCTAGCTTTCAGAAGTTCTTCTAGGGAACCCAAAGATAAAGTATTCACCTCAGAAGTATTACTTATCTTGCGATTCTTCTTCTTTTTTGATCGCTTAGATGGAGGGACAATCATGGACCTGAAAATTCCTCCGTGAGCAGTATATACACGCCCTGCTATAATGGAGGCTAAAGGAAGTCCTTCAAAGCATCCAAGACACTTTCGATACACATGTTTTCCTTTTTCTCCAAATTTTATCATCACCTCCTTCTCAAACCCGTAGACTGAAGTGCAATACTTGGACTCGTGGTTTCCGCGTAGTAAAAATACACGATGTGGCATGAGCACCTTATATGACATCATTAAAACAAACAAATAAATGAGGCAGCTTTTCCGTGAACACTCTTAAAATGCAGTAAACAACACTAGGAATGTGTTTTTTCTCACTGAAATGAACTAAACTTGAATTGAATTCAACTGCATTGAAATTCATTTTGTTAATGACAGCAAAAACCAAAAAGACTTGCAAGATCTAATCAAAATGCATTCATAACGACTCATTAACAATCAAGATGGAAAATCAAACTCAGAAGTAAAGTACCTTCCAAGCCAAAAGAAGAAGAAATGTCTCAAGACCCCATGCGCCTCGATCCACATAATCTCCATTAAACACAAAGAACCGATCTTCAGCTGGAAATCCCGCATGTTCAAGTAAGTAAAGCACATCATGAAGCTGTCCGTGAACATCACCTACAACCACAACTGTCGAATCTTCCGCACAATCAATCTGCACACAATTAGGCTCTTTATGCAAAATCTTGGAAGCAGTAAGCACCAAGCTGTCAAAAACAGAGACAGGCAAAACTGAGGGGAATTCAGAAGGCGGGACATGTCGCGATGACCAATCGAAAATCGACATCAGCTGATGGACCCATTCGAGTGTCAATTCGACATTATTGGTCGGTGGCCATGTGATCGGAATCTGCGGCGTAGATGGAGTTGTGGTGATGGTGGGGTTGAGATCGAAAGTGGCGTCGTCGGCGGTGGAGGATGCGGTGGTCATCGGCGGAGATTAAATTCCTATTCCGACTCTGTCGCCGATCAGACGCTCTCTAAGTAAACCCTAGTCCAGTCGATGTTGCGACTTTTTCGGGTTAGTTAAGGAAATTAATTGTGTCACGAAAATAATCAATAATTCAAGAAAGATACTAATTGTTTAATTTATTTAATAATTCAGGAAAATATCAAATAAAACATTCAAATCTTACCATTCAATATAATTTAAAATTGTCAATAGGGTGATGGTTCGTTGGTCGAGACATCTTTGTAAATGTTTCAAGTTCTAAAATTCGAACCTAAGATCATCATGTGTTGACAGAAGGAATAACTACTTGAATTGTTCGATGGTTTCAAAATTATAACAATGAGATACCTTTAAATTCATACTTGTAATAAAAAATACTAGTTTACTGGTGCACATTTGTGCACTTATTTGTACTTATATTTGTTTAAGTAAATAATAGCTAAATGAAATAATTGTATGTAATTAATTATAATATCAAGGGTATATTGGGAAGATAAATTGTGGCTTTAAAAATAACCGACAATTCACCCTTTGTATTTTATATATACTAGTCCTTCGAGCATAGATATATTGAGGAAGTATCATGTGGACCCCCCCCTTTCCATGGATCCATAGATCCCCCTTCATCACCGTTAATTGCATTTTTTGTGCACCAGATTGTGCCACGTGTTTGCATTTTTGAAATGCACACGTGAAAAGCACATGACAAATGCACACGTGAGTTGCACATGCTCATTAATGCGCTGGCACAATCTGGTGCGTCCAAAATGCAAACAGTAAATGCAATCAACGGATGCAAAGAGGGATCCATGGATCCATGAAAAGGTGGGGGTTCCACATGATACTTTCCCTAGATATATTTGCCTATATAAATTGCTAAATAACTGTTCAATTTATTATAAAATAAAAATTTATTAAAATCAATTAATATGTGATATAGTAATTAATGAGATTAATAAGGATATTTTAGGAATGTAAAAGTGGCTTCACAAAATTAACCTTCAATTAAGGGTCTTGCGTTTTAAATAAAGAGAGATACTTATAATTTAAGACTAATTTTATTTAATTGTCAAATTGTCTTTCGACCCTACAAAAAACACATAAAATAGCAAATACACATTTAGTTTTGAATTGACGTTTTATAATTAAACTCTAATCATTTGATTTAGATTTTTACTTCAGAAGTCAAATACTCAAAATGATAATCCAGTGCCAAGTAACTTTTCCTCAGTGATTTGATCTATCCGATTGATCATCTGTTCACTGAGCTTATTTTTTCCATCCCCAACCACCCCTTTCCTAAAGAAGTCCTTGTTTTTCACATCAAAGTTGGCTCTTCTAGGTGTTAAATCTGTGTTAACCTCTAGTTTGCTCAGATGTTTAAAGCTACAAAGCCTTATGATCTCTTCAACCATTCCATCAGTTTCTTCAGCAATGGTGAATGGCTTGCCCATGAAGCTGGCCAATCTTTTGACGTGGACGGAGGGCTCTCGCATTAAGTCTTCATATTTTATGAATAACACTTTGTGAGGGTGATCCAAGCTTGCTTTGTAATATTCCAGTGCATGGTTCCAGTAGGGGCCATAATGTGACACTCCATCACAAAACAGCTCAAATGCTTCTTCTAGGGAGAGAGGAGGAAGTGTCTTAGGCCTTAACTTACTCATGAAATGCCACTTAGAAAAAAACACATCTTTCGGGTCTCGAGACACGTACACAATCTTGCATTCTTTAATGGATGCCGGCAAGAGGGTGAAAGGTATATGGGTGGCATAGAGATTGGGATAGGAAGAGGAAATGCCAGGATTATAAGCACTAGTGAAGTAAGTTGTTGCACAAACATGGGATTCTAAAAATGGGAAGCAATCATGGGGATTAGTAGTTAGCAGAGGATGGTTTTGGATACCAAACCGGTTGCGGTTGATGATGGAAAACATGAGAGACCTGAGCCATGTTGTGCCTGATTTTGGAGATGATGCTAAGAAGAGATCGCTAGGGTTAGGGTTGAAGTGTTCTTGAGCTAGCAAAGTCCCTTTGAGGGCATGGCTAGGTGTAAGCCAAAAGTTCTTGTATTTTACAAGATGTTCACTCATCCATCCTTTACCTTTGGGAAGTGTCTCAAGCAGTTGGTTGTATCTAGCTAATGTTTCCCCATAGCCTCCATCACCTCGATACCTTAAATTTCCGTAAGAATTATCGTGCTTTCCCTCGACACAAAGTCTTCGAGAAAGTGTAGCGGCTAAGGCCATGGGAGATCTTAGGGAGAAGGTCAGAGTGTTATGCTTCTCTCTGATTGATTGATATCTTGTTGGTAGGAGGGATTGGCATCTTTAAAAAGAACAGTCATCATCAAGAAGCGATATTCAATTATTATTGTACTAGAAAATGAAAGGCTGGCATGCAGCAAAGTTAGCCTAAAAGCATATCACATGATTATGTTGTGAGTGTGTGGGGAAATCAGAAAAAGAATAGGCAAAGTGAAGTGATAGGACATGGGTTGGAACGAACCTAACTGAGACATTTTCATAATTAAGTCACTGACGAAGATATATCCATGTTTATGTATTCGACCTACGAGCTTTGCCGATGTTCGGTAGTTCGTATGAATCGAACATCGGAAAACACTAAGTACCATTCGCATTTTGATAATGCTATTAAAATTTGGGCAGAAATAGTCTGTAGCCACCGATAATCAGTGCCTACAACATTTCTCTTCTTTATCGTTTCAAAATTTCAAGAATACCTTACACTTCCATGTTATTGCACCAACTTCCACTCATACAGAGAAGTTTTATACAACGTTTTGTGGGTTTGCTAAGCCTTAATTATTTATATTATCGTCTACCTAACATGCCAGAAGCTAGTGAGGCATTCCTCTGCAAGACTGCTACCACGTTTTTTTATCAACTTCTCTTCCAATTGCATCTCTGAAAACTTCAACAGCTGATCATTTGTTGGGTACCGAACTTTGCTAAAAGGGATTGATTAATACTAACTTATTTGTAAAAGAATAATCTCCCCCATTGGTCTCATCATGGAAATTGCAACACAGTTAGCTTTCATAAAAGCAAAAGGAGACAACTACAAGCTCCTTTGAATGTAGATGATGTGGAGTGGGCACAAAAATAAAGTTGACGCAATAGGCTTTAACGGGATATTCCACCACTAATAAAAACTAGTAATTGATGCATAGTGTAACATGTGCAGTTATTTTTATTTTTTATTTGGTTTTGAATTGTTGCCTCGATAACTACCGGTTGAGTATTTTAAGGAGAAATAAAGGGTATTTATGGAAGAAAAAGTGGCTTTATCAGATAATTGTTAATAGAGGTCTTCCTACTTAATATACAGTCACTACTCTATTTAACGGCATATATGACTCAGTCAAAAGAGTAGTATATGTGTCAAAACAGTTACATAAGTAATTTACAGCATTTGTCATGTCGCTTAAACCATGTTGCATATGTGATGTGGCTTTTGACATATGTGACTGATTGACAGTGTCAGTTGCATATGAATGACACATATGCGACTATCGTCGTTCGCAAAGTTGTGTTACGTTTGGCAAAAAGAACAAGTGAAGTGTTTCAAATGCTCTGTCATTTATGAATACTAAAAGTATGATGACAGTTGTATTTGTGCGTTGCAATAGGGGTCGTGTCGCATATGTTATGTGACCTATGCAACGAATTATATTCGTATAGTGTCGCATATATGCTTAACAACAAAACGTATGTCACAAATATCATGACACATATGAATTAACATATTATACGATGATGTCGCATATGTGCTTAACAACAAATTGAATGTCACAAATAGCCTGTCGCATATGTCTATTACAACGTACTTGATGTCGCGCCTGTTGTGTTACAAATGTACTAATATAACTGTTTTTTATGTTACGAATGTATTTTTTCTCTATCACATATTGTTTGACATTGGTCACTAAACAAATACTACATTTAATTTGTCTGTAATATATGTCAAAAGTAACAGAATTATGTGTAGTAATATTTTGTCGTTCATATCATATACAACTGACTAGTTAACAAATATTGTGTCACTCACTGTCTATCACGAATGTCTAATTACTATAATCACATAAATTTGAAATTTTTCTGAAATTAAAGCCTTAGTTATAAAGAAACAAATAGAGAAACAAGTAGTGCACTTCTAATTCAAAAAAGGGTTAATTACAGATGACCACCCGCATAATATGCCATATTCCATGCCACCACCTCTATATTGTAATATTACATTCGACCACCTTTATAATTAAAAACTTTCCAAAGAACCACCTCAGTTAACGGCGGTTAACGGAGAGGTGGTTAAATGGAAACAAAATTGATTATAAAGGTGGCGAAGTGGAAACATATTTATTATAGAGGTGGTGTATTGTAATAAAAATACTATTATTATATTAAAAAATTAATATATTTAACGGTAACGGTGACAGTACAGTGCGTGGGTGGTTGATTGGAAATTTTATACTTATAAGGGTGGTGGAATGTATTATTACAATATAGGGGTGGTTTGGTGGAATATAGCATATTATACGGGTGGTTATCCGTAATTAACCCTTCAAAAAAACATCAAATACATCCACGTGTCATAGACACCATTTGAAATTTTTCCACCTAATCACAAATGCTCAAAAGTAGCCAAAAATAAAAGTTCCTTTCACACTAACCAACTTACACCATCCCATTGCCTCTTCTCATAGCTTCTTCGAAAAGACGCATCTTTTCTTCTAAGATAGCCACTTTAGCAGCATCTTGTCTCGCTCTTGCAGCTTCCTCTCTAGCGGATGCAGCTTCAGCGCTAGCCGCAACAGCTTCCTCTCTCGCTGCTTCAGCTCCCTCTTCTGCTCTTTTAAGGTCTTCTTTCAATTGCAGATAAGAGTCCACCACGTGCTTTACTCCACCTCTTGGGAGAGGGGGTCTACGGAAAGTTTTGCCAAAAACTTGCGTTCCTTTCTTTGTTCCCATAACTTCATCAATAATTTAAAGTTCTTCATCATAATCAAAGGGTCAACTTCCCCATCGGGATCCTCCAAGGCTTCTAAGCGCCCTTGTATTTTCTCGTTTACTTTCTCTTGCATTTTTTCCTAATCAAAAGAAACGAGATAAAATTATTAGATATGAAATAAAGAGTAAGTTGATGAGACACCACAATAAACCTAAAAAAATCAGCATCAATTATATAAGAATAAACAACAATAATGTAAAACAACATATACAATTAGTATTCACAAACAATGTTAAGCATTATATAGTTGTGTTTAGAGTAATTAAATGCATCAACCACGTCATACATGTCTACAACAATTAACATCCAGCATCAAAAAATCAGCGTTCATATTAAAATGCATCAACATGTGTCAACATATGTCAACATATGCACCATATTATATTCGTCGCAAAATATACTGTTGCAAAATAATACATGCGCAACATGTAACATATGCGACAGTAAAAATGTGTTGCATAACAGAGTTTACAACAGGATAATTGCGACTGTTAAAAATACTTGTTATATAAGATGTAAAATGGTGTAGTGAGTAGGGCTCCTAAAGACTGAACAATATAGTTTAGATGAGCATGAGCATCCACTATTACCTTATTACATCAGATAATCCATTATGTATATCAGTATAGAGGGGCTCATTTGAGATTCTCATTTTGACTTGAGACCCTGTTGATCTGTTCAAAATTCACCTTTTTCAATTTGTTATCTTATAACGAAATAGTTAAAATACACAAAATAAAGTCAAAAAAATGCAAACAGTTAAGTCAAAAAATAAAAGGCATCACTACACTTGAGGTCGCAAGGAAAATAAGGAAAATACACTCTATCATTATATTTTATTTTTAATATAATTATTTTTATTATGATGCCATTTATATATCGTCACGCTCCTATATATTTTAATATATTATTCTTTACCCTTACGATCGATGCATGTAATATGAATAAACTATCTTCAGCCATTATTTTTATTGCTCACACTGTAATGCTAGAATAAAAGCAGTACAACTAGTATAACATTTCAAGCTTTCTCCCATCTGCCATCCCCATGAATCACGAACTCCCTATTTATTTTCTCAAGCTCATGACTTCTTTAACCAAATCCTTTAATGCCCTAAATGAGGTGCCCTCTTTTTCAATAGCATCACATGCTTTTCTTCCAATCTCAACAGCCCTTACACGGATGTCTTTATACTCATTAGCCTTGGTGGATGCAGTCAACACATGAGCTAATGCTACCGAGTCTGGCACGGTGTCAAGTCCTTCGCAAACTCGCACAGCGGCTTTGAAGTCATCGGCTAGTAGTTTTGCATGGTCATAATGGTCGACTTGCATGGGCCAAAGAAGTAACAAGGTGCTTCCCATAAGCCCTTCCACCACAGAATTCCAACCTGAATGAGTAAGATAAGCACCAACCGCCCGATGCTGCAGGATGCGCTGTTGTGGCACCCATTCTGTTGTTATGATGCCTCTTTGTGAAACACGCTCTTTGAATCCATCCGACATTCCTATGACCGTCAGATCATTGGTGGCACTTTTGTCGGTTACAGGAACTTTGATCGCCCAAATAAACCGGCAGCCGCTCATGTCCAAGGCATTAGCGAGGGATGCGACTTGATCGGGATTGAGGATGATCTGTGTCCCAAACCCTATATAAACCACTGAATCATCATCACACGAGTTGAGCCACTCAATTACCGGATGATTTTCATCACTCCCTTGGCCGTTTTTAGTGCCTTGTTCAATACCAAGCAACGGTCCAACTGCCCAGACCCTACCTCTTTCTATCTTCTCTCTATAAAACCCTAAATACTTGCTATCCAAGTCCTCAAACGTATTAAAAACCAATCCCCAGCTTTCCATATTAGCACGGTTCTCGGGATTAGGTCCATCCCCTCCCCAACAACAATGCAAAGAGTGTGCATTCAGTGGAGTAAATCCTATCCGCTTGATTCCAAGTTCAACAGCCAGTTTCTGAGCTGGTGCACTAAAGAACACATCAGACATCAGGGCTACCGGAGGGTTAGAGTGGGATTTTATCCACTCACCAATTGGACCACAAAGCTGTGAACATGCTGCCAATAAGAACGGTGTAAACCGGAGACTCGGAAGCTCTTGGAGATTTTCTACTCCATCAGGTATTTCAGGGTGTCCAGGGAACGGAAGAACTAAAGTTCCAATGGTCTTTTCCGAGTGGAGTTTTAGAAGTGGTTCGATGTAACGTAGGTTTTTTGGAGTGACCATAATAGTGATGGTAAGTCCCTCTCTAACTAGCTGATCAGCAAGTTTCATGAGTGGGAACATATGGCCGATGGCCGGGAATGGAATGATGAGTAGGTGGGCTGGTGGTTGCATATGGCCGGAATCAGATGATGACATTGGTTTGAAGTTTCGAAACTAGGGACGTTATATTATTATATAAATATGATTTTGACGCTTGCTAGTTTGATGGACTTGTGAGATGATAATGCAACATCCAAAGTGAGACTCTTACTTATAAAGAAGTTTGAAATTGTTTTGTTAGTTAGAGTTGACGGATGGAAATGTCCCACGACCGCGAGAGGTTCAAAGGTAGAGTATTTGGAATATACCGATGGAAACGGAGATACGTGTTTCTCGTTTAACCGCGTGTTAATTTATTAGGGTTTGCAAGACGGCATGTCAAAGAGAGTGCTTCGACCATTTTTATCTCTCATGGGTTAGTGCAATGGACTCTTTTGTTACATGCATATGAATAATTTCACATTATTAAGTTCACACAAGACTTGAGGTTGTTCACCTCATGTTCATAATAAATATCATGTTCAGAAGCTATAAAAACAATATCATCGATACCGGAACACCCATAATTTAAGTCACCGCTGTGCCGGTGTCTTTCATGAACTCGTGTACATCCAATACTCCGTACAACTATATACATCTAAATATTCAAATTTTAAAAAAATTATATTAAAAATGTAGTTTTGATAGAAATTAAAATAAAATGATGTAGTTTTACTAAAATACTATTTCATAAAACGACGTAATTTTGATTTTCAATGAATCAAAACTACAATATTTTGATTTTGACAGCAATCCGCTTCTGAGCCTGGAAGAGCCTATTTACGATGAATCCACATCATATTTAGTATCATAAAAAGTAACATGTATATTTTCAAGTACACCTAATATTTTATTTGCTTCTATTTTATATCATTATTAATTTGGGCATACTTTATATTAGCTCTAATTCTTATTTTATGAAAGATTCTTATTTGATCGTTTCCAACCTTATACATAGTTGAACGCCTTAACAATGGGTTAGGAACAAAAAGCTTTTTTAAAGACTGTCTATACGAGTGCCTTGATTTGCTTCACCAATTCCTCAATAGATTTTGATGAGCTCCCATTCTCCTCGATAGCTCCTGATGCCTTCTTTCTCAATTCTATGGCACCTTTCCTCACATCAGTCTAAACATTCCCATACGTTGCGTCGGCTAAGACCTTAGCGAGTTCAACCGAGTCAGGCACCGTTTCTAACCCTTTACAAACTCGTATAGCCACCTTTAACTCATCAGCTAGCCTCCTCGCATTGTCATGGTGATCAGCTTGCATTGGCCAAAGTAGCATCACAACTCCACCAATCAAACCTTCTACAACTGAGTTCCATCCAGAGTGTGTCAAGTATGCCCCAACTGCTCTATGTTTTAGAATCTTCTTTTGTGGGACCCACTCGGTCGTTACGATCCATCTTTTCGATGTCTCTTCCAAAAAACTCTCAGGAAATCCGATGGCAGTTAAGATATCAATCTCATTCTGTTCATGGCATGATTCACTCATTATATCTAACGGTACCTTAATAGCCCATATGAACTTACATTGACTTTGTTTCAATGCATTAGCAATAACGTTGACTTGAGTCTTACTAAAGTTGACTTGTGTCCCAAAACCAACATAAACTACAGAGTTATCTTCATGCTTCATGGACTGATCATTTAGCCACTCCATAACCTTGTCCTTCTCATCCACGACCGGACCATTCTCCAACGACACTAGCGGGTCCGACAGCATAAACCCTTTCTAGCTCAATTGATACGGGTATTAATGAAGATTTAATTGGAAGTGTGCTGATTTGGAGGATTTTATTACAATAAGTAGTATTTTGATTGTCATTTTAGAAATATAGTTTCTTGTAAGACTTTGTATAAAAGTCCAAGTCTAGAATGGAAAGGAACAATCAATGAATGAACCCTAATTTTCTATACTCAACTCCCTACCTCCTTTCCTAACTTCAGTCTAGCTCTCATCCCCTTCATCCTCTTATTTCTCATCTCCTTCATCGGTCCCTTGTTTGTCCGATACGAACTATCACCTTTGTAACATTGGTGTAAAGTATTTAGTTTCTAGGCTGGTCAACGCTGCTAGTTGGTCAACGCACAGGAATTTTATGCTTTGGGTGAAACGGCTGCGTTTTGAGCCCGTTTAAAAGTCTTCCAAAAGGCATCTTTCGAGACTAAGAAGAGAATAAGAAAATTCAGAAAAAGGGGATTGAGAGGACCGACGACGACGAACGCCGACGACGAAGAAATTGCGGTGGCTGTGCAATTGGAATCTCCGATTGACTGTTGGAGAGTTGCTGGGACGCTTGAAGACTGTTTAAAGAGGCTGAACAATCAAGGATTGAAGCTGTGAAGTCTGATTTCAGATTTCTAGGGTTTCGGATTTGGAAGGGAAGTCTCAGTTTTTAGTTTTCTGTTTTTGAGTTCTGAATTCGTCTAGGTTTTTCTGTGTAGTTTAGTTCCTCCAGTCTTGATAGTGTGTTCTTGTAAAACCTGATCTATAGTGAAGTTTTTGGTTGAGTCTCCCGATAGAGGCTCCGTGGTTTTTCTCCCTCGATTTGTAGGGTTTCCACGTTAAAAGACTGCGTGTGGTTAATTTCTTGCATTTTCTGTTCAGTTTAATCTTTAGGTTATTTGTTGTTCTGATTAGGAATTCTGAGTTTTTGTTCTT